>JAHRHZ010000021.1:43473079-43537140 GCA_024137785.1 Ginglymostoma cirratum
CTGATGAAGGGTCTAGGCCCGAAACGTCAAGCTTTCCTGCTCCTATGATGCTGCTTGGCCTGCTGTGTTCATCCAGCCCCACAGCTTGTTATACAGTATTGTATTGATCGTTATTGAAGATATATTGATCAACAGTTGACTGGCAGAACCGTTAATTCTGGACTTTAAGAATAATGCTATGATTTGAAACCTTTATTTCAGGATGGTTGAGTGAGTACATCTGTCAAACTATGTGCAGAATGGAAACAATATTTCAATCGTATCTATGCCATCCAAAATTAATCATTTTGTTATTACAATAAATAAAATTCTAATGTTGGTATCAGGCCCATTCATCCTCCTTAATTTTGCTGGTTTTGATTTTCAGGAATGTAGTTCAAGCAACACCAAGAAAAATCAAGAAGCTTAACACCATCCAGAAGAAAGCAGCCAGTGATTGGTTCACCATCCACAACCTTCAACATTCATTAACTTCACCACTGACACACAGTGACAACAGTGCGTACTATTCACTAGATGCAATGTAGTAATGCACTAAAGCTCCTTAGATAACACTTTTCAGACCTATGGCATCTACAATCTAGTAGGACAAGAGAAGCAGATATTTGTGAACATCGCCACTGGCAAGTTCCCCTCTAAGATACTAAACATCCTGATTTGGATACATATTACAGTTCCTTCACTGCTGCTGGAACAAGTCCTGGAACTTTCTCCCTAACATCACTGTGAGCATCCCTAGCAGAACTGGAGTCAATGGGAATCAGAGAGAGAACTCCTTGCCAGTTAGAGTCATACCTGGCACAAGAGGAAGATGTTTCTGGCTGTTGGAGGTTAGTCATCTTATTTCCAGGATATCTCTGCAGGAGTTCCTCAGGGCAGTTATCTAGGTCCAACCATCTTCAGCTGCTTCATCATTGATCTCCCTCACATTGTAAGATCAGAAGTGGGAATACTCACTGATGACTGCATAATGTTCAGCACCATTTGTGACTTCTCTGATACTGAAGCAGTCCACATCCAAATATAATAAGCTCTGCACAGTATCCAGACTGACCAATGACAAGTAACGTTCATGTCACACAAATACCAGGCAATGGCCATCTCCAACAAAAGAAAACCTATCATCCCTTGACATTTATTGGCACAACTATGATTGAATCCCTCATTAATAATATCCTGGAGCTTACCATTGACTCGAAGTCACACTGGATTATCTGTATAGATATATTGGCTAAAAGAGCAAGTAGAAGGCTAGAAATACAGTGAGTAATTCACCTCCTGACTCCCCAAACACTATAAACTCTGTTCACCATTTACAAGGTACATGCCAAGAGTGTGTGTTGAATACTCCCCACTTACTTAAATGAGTACAGTTCCAGTAACATTCAAAAAGCTTGACATCGTTGAGGACAAAGCAGCCCATTTGAATGGCATCACACGAACCACCCTCAGCATTTACTCTCTCCACCACCAATTCTCAATAACAGAAGTATGTACAACTGTAATGCAGAAATTAACAATGTTCCTTAGACAGTGCCTAACAAGTCCAAGTCTATGACTATGACCATCAAGAAACACAAGGGCAACATATACATCGGAACACCACCACCTGCAAGTTGGTTGCCCTTCAGGTCACTCACCACCCTGACTCGGAAATATATCACCACTTCTTCAGCATTGTTGGGTCAAGATGCTGGAACTCCCTCCCTAAAGGCATTGAATGTCAACCTACAACAAATGGACTGCAGCAGCTTCAGAAGGCAGCTCACCAACACCTTCTTAGAGTGCAACTAGGGTTGGGTAACAAATGCTGGTCAGTCAGAAACACCAACATCCCATGAGTGAATTAACAAAGGACTGCAGCACTTCATGAAGACAGCTCACCATTATCTCTGGGCTAATAAATGCCAGCAGCACACAAATTTCATAAACAAAAATCATTTAAATTATTTACTTGTGTGTAATTTTTAAGGACTTTTATTAGTATATATGGATTTGCTGATGGTCTGTTGTACATTTTCAGACATTTTCTTCGCAATTTAACTGTTCCAGATTTAATTTCTTCAAATAATCAGTGCCTGACCAGGAGCCTTGAATTCATAGCAATGTTCGTGTTCAGGATTAATTGAAAGGGCACTTATTAACACTGAGATCATCAGTATTGAAATATGAACATCAAAGTCTAGAAATCTGAGCTTACACTAAGTCCAGGAACAAAGGGAACAATTCTTACAGCTGAATGAATGGCCTGAGATGCATATGATGTTGGGCTTCAAGGTTCAATATCATTAATCTTTGGCACCTGATAGCCACGAACAGATAGTTGATTAATAAAGAGCAATTGAGGGCTCTTATGGAGTAATGTCCCTGCCTTCACATGAAGTAGTCTACGTTCAAGACCTACCTGCTCCAGAGATGCGTAATAACATCTCTGAACACGTTGATTGGAAAATATCTTGGTGAAGTAGCATTAAAGTTAGGTCCACTATTTGTGCAAACAAATTTCATTAAGCTTGTAAAAGTACTTGACATAAAATACAAGACAGATCAAGTCTTCATAATAACATAAGTTAGGTGCCTCTTTATACCACTTTCTTTGCAGGTTATACTTACAATGTAAAATTCAAGTCAAATATTCTCTGATGCATACAGCTGAAGGAATGTTACACTGTTTTTGGCTGTTTCGTGTTTTATAGTATATGATATTAACTTTAGATTGGTCTTTCCCCATTGAATCTTTGCAACGCTGCCCTGACTTTTAGTACTTCCCTCAGTATCCTGGACTGTGGAATGTAAAACAAGTGAAGATGATATAGCCGTGGAGGACAACAGGGCTGCTCTCTCATTAGAGAAATATGACTGTCAGTGGTTTAACCTGAAGGCCATCATGCCTCAGGTGAGGAGCAAGATTGAGACGATGGGGCCTTCACAGTATCTGTAGGCAGTCATGGACAGTTCTTCACAATGGAAGACCAGCAGGTTTTGAGCAGACCAAAGAATATCTTTCACCAAGGGCTTCTACATCTTCTGAGGACTCATCTAGCCTAACAGACATGATTCTGAGGGACTGCCAATGATGGTCCTTTGATGTCAAGTGAGACTGAAACATCAATACTTCACATGAACAAGACAGGTGAGCAAGTACTAACTCCAGACATGATCAGAAAGCTTTCCAATTCCCATGCCCATTGAATAAAACTGCAATACACCCTATGTAGAGCAGTTGGATCCAACAATAGATTGCATGCCTAAACATCATTTTGGAAGCACATCATCACGTAGGTGGGCATTGTTC
Source organism: Ginglymostoma cirratum (assembly GCA_024137785.1). Classification (NCBI taxonomy): domain Eukaryota; kingdom Metazoa; phylum Chordata; class Chondrichthyes; order Orectolobiformes; family Ginglymostomatidae; genus Ginglymostoma; species Ginglymostoma cirratum. The sequence continues at coordinate 43,476,375 of JAHRHZ010000021.1, forward strand.
TGTCAGAGGTCTGTCCCTGTCCACACCTTCAACTCCCCCAATCTCCCTACCACCACTAACAACAACCCCACCCCAAAACCCATCATGCACTCAATCAATAATAAAAGTATCCCTCAGTAATGCAAGGCTCTCAGACACCATAGAACAGAACAACATAATAATTACAAGCAGGAGCAGGCAATTCAGCCCATTGAGCCTGCTCCATAATTTAATGCAATCATAGCTGATCTCATCCGAGATACAACTTCTTTTTCCTCCCTGCTCACCATAACCCTTTGACCCATTGCTAATTAAAACTCAGTCTCTCTCCTCCTTAACTTTATTTGGTATCCCAGAATCCATTGCATGATGGGGTAGTGAACTCCTCAGATTTAAGACCCTTTGAGAGAAGTAATTCCTCCTCATCTCTGTTTTAAATCTTCTACCCCTTACTCTAAAACCGTGTCCTCTCATTCTAGATTGCCTCACCAGGGGAAACATACATTCTACATCTACTTTGTCAACTTTTTCAATTCATTCACGGGATGTAGGCATTGCTGTTTGGACCAACGTTTATTGTCCATCCCAGAGGGCAGTCAATTACATTGTTGTGGGTCTGGGGTCACATTCAGGCCACACAGGTAAGGATGGCAGATTTCATTCCTTGAACGACATTAGTGAACTAGATGGAGTTTTCACCCTGACAATTGGCAATGATTTCATGGTAATCATTAACCTCTTATGTCCATATTATTATTAATTCAAATTCCACCATCTGCCATGGCAGAATTCAAACCCAGGTCTCAGAATATTATCTAATGATAATACCACCAGGCCTTCCACTTTAGTATCCTATACAACTTAATTAGATCTCCTCTCAGTCTTCTAAAATCTAAAGAATATAGGTTTAAACTGCTTAACCTCTCCCTGTAAAACTGAACTTTTGCCTTTAGCATCTTCCTGCTAGATGTAAATGCAGGTCTGATCAGGGTCGATCACTAGGAACAGAGGATGCTGCACTCAACTGGGGATGTTACTGCACAGAAAGTTTTGAATCTTTGAGCATTGAAATGAATCATCAAATTCTGAATTTCTAATTTCCTCCTACTCCCCCTTCCTCTTGTGGGTGAGGATAATCGTGCCTTTCCTCATGGATTCTGACATGCTGCTTTTGCATACTTCTGCAGGTCAGGGTCAATCAGATTACACACAGTCAAATGCAATTTGTTCAGTAAGCTGCCACTTCCCAATCTTTTACTCATCTTAAACCACCTGATGCACTCAACTCACAATGCTGAGTTGATGACCATTTCTCCTGGGGCTGCTTTGATCTTGTTACCAATGGAGACACCCTCATTCTCTGCTTCTTTTCCTCAAAGAAACAGGGGAACTGAACTTTTGCAAGAAGGCTGTGGGCCACAAGATTTCAGTCTCCATTCCCTGCTGCTCCTCCAACCATAAGAGCAGCAAGAACATGAGAGAGAGAAACCCTGTGATTGGAGGGACTGGAGCAGCATGGGAGAGATAGGCTCTATGATTGGAGGAGCAACTCCTCAAAAAGCCTAGTTCTCCCTTTTAAGGGGTGACTTTTCCTTGATTGGTTGTGCCTGTGATTGGACTTTCACATTTTTCATTTGTTTGTGAGGACTTTTGGAAGCAAATTTGTTTGCTGTCCTGTGTATTTTGAACACTGAGTTACCATCATAAACACGGTGTGCAAATATAACGTGGTAGTTATAATGGAAGGTGGTCAAGGACAAAAACAATTTGGTGAGGATTATGAAGGAAAATTGTACTATCAAAGTACTGGGAATATTTGTTAGGCCTCTCAATGGTTGGAGAGAATGAGAGATATAGAGGAGCAAATCTGCAAGAAATTGCAGAGATGTGCAAGAACTATAGAGTGGTGATATTTGTGGATTTTAATTTGTCTGTATTGATTGGGAAATTATTAAAGAGGTGTTGGAATTTTGAAATGTGTTCAAGAGTTGCATATGCAATGGTCTGAAAGGGTTAATGTTAGAGGTATGATATCATACTGGGTTGGGTGCAGACAAGGCAAACAAATTTAGGATCTTATGGAATGAAGTCCTATATTCTGAGGTCTCCTTATAAACATTTTAATCATCCTTTTCAGACATGTACGGAACAAATGGAACTTGAACCCAGGAAGACTGCAAGACTTGATGATAGCACCATGAGAGTTCCTTTTTAACAATCCAGCGCTCACTTCTGGGTTGTTAGAATGAGGCCACTACCACTAATCATTCTTAGAGGACGCGCTGTTTTTCATCCTTCAGAATATGACTGGGATTTGTTCTGGTTTCCAGCACAGTTTGAATAGCTTTCTCCAAAGTTACATCTCCCTTGGACAATAATTAAACGTGTAAAGTTTCTTGAAGAATTGCAGCAAGAACTCTGTTATGAATTCTGATTTTGAAGCTCTATATTTGAAAATTTTCACTAACCAGCAAAGGTTTTAACTGATATTGTTTACAGACTTTGCTAGAAACTGAACTCTTCAATTAAAACTTGCTCATTCAAGCATTGTATTTAATCTTAACTTGAATTAATTGTCAAGTGTCTATAGGATTTTTTATGAAGTGTTTATAACTGTATGTTTAATGAACAAATGTAGGCCAGGATATTAGAATTCATCCACTCTTCCACAAATAAAATCATAGGATCTTTTATATCTGTCTAATTGGGAAATGGACCTATGTTTATCATTTCATGCAAGATTTGACATCTCCTGCACATCAACACTGAAATGTCAGCCAAATTCTTGCATGTGTCTTGACCTCACAACCATTTGACTACTCGAAGGGAGATTAAGACCATTGGGTCCAGATGGAACATAATGCCTTTTGGTCGGTATTTCTGTAGACGGGTACAGTAATAAATTATTTATAATATGCTTCAAGACAGGAAGGTATATTTTTACTGATAGCACATGACAGTCTTCTGACAGAGAAATCTTTTGCCCATCATCTGGAACAATCCAGATTTCCATTCTGTTGATAAATCTATGCTAGATTCTGCCTTATTATTTGTTCATCCTGCATGAAAGGCATTACCCACGTTAGTTAGCACCCTAGTGAACATCAGTTACCATTAATTATTCTACTGCCTCATTTACCAGACATTTAATAGGTCGAAGTCAATAACCGAGCCGCAGAATAATTGGACAATAGCAAGATTTTCAAATAAGAGACATTATTTGAGAAAATAACAGTACATCACAGACAATAAATTCAGTGTTAATAGATCTATTCAAGAACTTCAGATAAAGTTGATCGGAGCTACACTCTTTTCCTTTTATAGAACAACAAATGGCCTGGATTGGATTACCTCAGACCTCTTTGTGAGGGCAAACCTGCCACCAACAAATAATGATATTTCCCAAGGCAAGCATGACTGGAACTTTTTACAAGTAATAAGTGTAGTGTACCACTTTGGTTCTTTAGGAGGATCAAAGACAGGGAGCGAAAGACATAGACAAACTTAGGTATCCAGGCTAACCGACTTATTTTATAACAATAGGTTTGTTTAAAATCCATTCTTATAAATACATCAGATTTGGCAAAATTTTGAAACAGTCTTCTAAAGGGCAATGTTATCTCTTCATTTTGTACAAATACAGCAACTTCCACTGCTCAGTCACATTACCCACTTCCCACCTATTTGATGTTCACAGGCAACAAATTTCAATGTTTCTATCCTCAGTCTCGGTAATATTCCAAGACAATGGATTTGCATTTAGATCAGATTACAGAAAGAAAAATTGGTCATGACCTACATATATTAAAAGTTCCTGATTCCACGTTAATTGCGTTCTTTTAGGTTGTCACTCTTATTCTTGGAAAGAAAGATGTAATTGTATGAAAGAAAAGATTTTTTCAAGACAGAAGCACAGACTATTGGCACAAATGCTGCAGTATGCTACTTCCTGAAGTGTTCAATATTAGCTACCCTCAGGGAAGATTCTGAATGAGGGTAAATGCTCACCATTATGAGTGTGAGGGCAATGAAATGATAAAATCAGTTTTAATTTTTTTGTATATTCCTAGTACCATACCCACTGCACCAGTTGCATTGGAGTTCTAACAAGTCACATGCCTTGCTCAAATGTTAGTAAGTAAAACCATTTTTTTTAAAAAGCAAGAGACTCCAGTATAAACACCCAGAAAATCTTATACGAACCAAATTTATGAATAAATTAATCAATAAAATTTTACTGAAAAGCAAAAGACCATTGTAATTTTCATTCTTCAAATACACAACTGTTGTGGATGACAGGAAGGTGAAGTAAGTTATTGTTGGAAAAAGGAATTGGTCTCTGTTCATGAGTTTTTAAATTTAATTTGGCCTTGTTACTTAGAGGTTCTTCTCAATTTCCTTACTTTGTACATAGATTAAAATAAAACGACATTCTCAATTCTCCCTTTATCTACATTACCTCTCCCCAATATTTAAGGACTTGAACAGTTGACATTGGTAGATCAAAAAGCATTATAATATCTTAAACAGCAGTTAAACCTGCTTTAGAGTGTTTCCAAATGCCTTCTCACTCATGTTAAGATCACAACTGGTGCTGATAGCAATTGATTATGTAATTATATAGCAGAATATTTTAAAATATCACAGTTCATACTATTATAGACTCTTCAGCAAAGAAGGAGACCAGTTGCCCTATTTTGCCTGTAATTCCTCTTTGAAAAATTAATTGGTTCCACTCCCCTTCTGCTCTCCCATGGCCCTCTAAATCTTTCCTATTCAAATATGTAAGTAATTTCCTTTTGAAAGTTATCACCTCATCTCTTTCCATTGTCCCTTGACACGGTGAAGTCCAGATTAACAACTTGATATATATCACGATTCTTTCTCATTTTGCTCCATTTTGCCAATGATCTCAACGTGGTATGCTTTGGTTATTGACCCCTCCAAGAGCAGAAACAATTTCTCCCTTTGCACTTATCAGTGCTCGCAATTATTTTAAATGCCTGTATCTAATTTCCTCCTAATCCTCTCGTCAGCTTCTTTCAACTGTCCAGATAGTCCAGGTCCCTGGGCTGCACTTTATCAACACTCTGAGGAAGGGTTTGGAGGTAGACAGTCTGTAGAGTGATGAGGGGAGATAGGGGTGTTATGCCTGACATCTTCTTACTTCCATACCAGCTTGCACAGCAGAGGAGGTTGCAGAAGGACTCCTGCCCAGCAGACAATTAAGTGGTCAAATAAGAAGATTGCTACTGACATTTTACCATTGTTGGGAGGGCAAGTACCTGTCCTTAATGGAATCATCTACCACTGACAAGATGAGACCTTAGGTCCCACAAATTACTCAAGCAGTGCAACCCCCAGCTTTCAGACACTCGCTGCAATAACTAATTAATTTCCCTTGAGAAGGTGGTGACAAACTGTCTTCTTTAATTGCTATAGTCCATTAGGATAGGCACACCTACAGTTCCAGAATTTTGTCTCAGCAATAGTTAAGGAACAGCAATATCTTTCTAAGTCAGGATGGTGTGCAGCTTGTGGGGAGCTTGCAGGTGAAAGTATTTCCGTGCATCTGTTGTCTGTGTCCTTCTAGATGATAGAGGTGATGGGTGTGGAAGATCCTGTGCTGAGTTGTTGCAGTGCATCTTGAGTGTTGTTGGAGCTGCACTCATCCAGGCAAGTCAGGAGTATTCCATCACCTTCCTGATTTCTGACTTGTAGATGCTGAGCAGGCTTTCAGGAGTCAGAAGTGAGATACTCATCACAGAATTCCTAGCCTCTGACTTGCCCTTGTAACCACAGTATTTATATAGCTCACGCAATTTTGCTTACAGTCAATGGTAACCCCCCCAGGATGTTAGTACTGTTCAGCAATGGTAAAGCCACTGAATATCAAGGGACAACGGTTATATTCTCTCTTGTTGGCCATGGTCATTGCCTGGCACATGTGTGCAGCGCAAATATTACTTACTACTTTTCATCTCAAGCTGGAAATTATCCTGGTCTTTCTGCACAGACTGCTTCAGTATCTGAGGAGACACAAATGGTGCTGAATATTATATCAGAGAACATTCTCACCTCTGACATTATGCTGGAGGGACGGTCATTGGTGAAATAGCTGAAAATGGTTGTGTTAGGAGACTGCTGAAGAACTCCTACAGTGACTTCCTGGGATTGATGATTGACCTCCCAACAACTCTCACCATGTCCTTTCATGCTGACTTGACTCCAGTCATCGGTGAAGTTTCTCCCAATTCCCATTGACTCTAGTTTTGCTATGGTTCCTTGATAGCATGCTTGGTCAACTGATGAGCTGATACCAAGAATAGTCATTCTTACGTCACCTTTTGAGTTCATCCCTTAAGTCCATTTGGACTAATGCTGCAATGAAGTGAGGAGTTGAGTGCTTCTGATAGAACCCAAGCTGAGTGCCATTGAGCAAGTTATTACTGCATTCAGGCCCCTGTTAACTGAAGGGCTTCTGTTCATAATCCTGCATAAGTCATTGCTATTCATTGGATCCTGCAATATTTCTCTAAAGACATTGTTATCATATGCAAATACTCCAAAACTGACAGAAATGTGTTTGCTTGTGCATTGAAAATTGAATTTATCAATTTTTACTCCGTTGCATTAAGATGTATGAATAAGTAAACTAGACACAGGGAGTTGTTTCTAAGGTGGAATACTGCTCTCACCTATGTTCAAGTTGATTGTATCTGGTGACTCCTGAGTACTCAAGCTCACGAAAGATGAGAGTGCCAGAGAGAGGCTGAAGACAGTCACTTTATGGCACTGAGGGTAGCGACGATTACTTGTGTAGCTCCCCAGAGGATTTTGGCACATTTCCTGTTTTTCACCAGGTTCTCCAACAATTAGACTGGAACTATTAATTTTTGCCACCTATCACCAGGCACCTGTCAGTCTTTGTAAACTTCCACCAAGTCTTCCATGGTGACCTGGGGCATATCCAATGTGTTTCTGAATAAAAATTCTTGCAGCAAAATTATGGAACAATCAAGAAATAGAAACATCAAACTTTCTTTTAAGATACATAATCAATGTGGATTTCACAAGCTTCAAAATCTCCCCTCCCCCCACCGCATCCCAAAACCAGCCCAGCACGTCCCCGCCTCCCTAACCTGTTCTTCCTCTCACCTATACCCTCCTCCTACCTCAAGTCACACCCCCATTTCCTACCTACTACCCTCATCCCGCCCCCTTGTCCATCCTCCCTGGACTGACCTATCCCCTCCCTAACTCTCCACCGACACTCACCTTTACTGGCTCCATCCCTCCCTCTTTGACCTGTCTGTCTCCTCTCCACCTATCTTCTCCTTTATCCATCTTCTATCCGCCTACCCCTCTCTCCCTATTTATTTCAGAACCCCCTTCCCCTCCCCCATTTCTGAAGAAGTGTCTAGACCCGAAATGTCAGCTTTCCTGCTCCTCTGATGCTGCTTGGCCTGCTGTGTTCATCCAGCTCTACACCTTGTTATCTCCGATTCTCCTGCACCTGCAGTTCCTACTATCACCGTCCAATTCAGTCCATTTGCAAGATGATTTGTACACAAGTCAGAACACAATGCAAGACAGCATAAAGTAGCTGTTCATAAGTATATGAAATGTTTATATGTCGGATCTTTAAAAGTGCACCCCCTTATGAGACCATGTTTGTAAGTATGAGCGTTTGAAAGTCAGGTGTTCATAATTTCCCTTCATAGTGCAGATTGTCTACTTGTAAGTCATTTCATGCAAAAACCCTGCTCCCTGTCTTGTCAATGCATTTTAATGAGAGGCAGAATTTAATCTGTGGCAATGACTAACTATAGTGTCAAGTTGGAAAGCAGACCCCCTACTGTATGTGTGAACAGTCCTTATTATTGACAGATGCACAGTATAACAACTTCTTCAGAAATGCACATTTCAGTTCATTGACATGCAATTACACAATTGTACAATTTGTACTCAACTGCAAGTAACTTAAAATCAAAAACAGAATCTAATTGATGGATGTTGAAGTCACATTGCAATGGCGACCCAATTAAATACTGACCTTCTATCTCCATGATATTAAATGTGTTAAGGGAACTCAATCCTTTTATTATAAATGGCAAAATGCTAATCATTATCCTGTCCAAAGTTTAATTTGGTAGGGAGTTCTTGCTAAAACAGAAATAGTCTGATAACCAGCAGAATCGCCATTAAGTACAATCGTTTTTTTAAAATTATGACATCTGCTTAGTAAAAACTCCATACTGAACTTGGTGAGGGACTTCAAGATATTATCTTGATTTCACAAGAGTAATTTTCACAATTCAGCATAGATCCTAATGAAACCATATAGCCTGGACCTGCATCCTAAAATGATGTTTATGATAATTTCCAAAATTATTTCAAAGGCTACACTTACTTTTAGAAATCAGCTAGGGATGATAAAGACTGAAGCATTCTATTAAGTTTAATTCGTTAGCAAAGCAAAGCCAATTGAAGAAATGGTTTTAATCTGGAACTGCAATTAGAATACACTGATCAACATTCAAAACATTTCTTTTCATATGAAGGAGATAAAATACCCTTCAAAAGCGGTGTCTTCACAAAACTTTGAAAATAGGATCCTTTCCCAAAGTTAAAACTACTTTCTATAATCAGGATATGCCCCAAGCAGCCGTTAGAGCTTAAATAAAATTAAAAGACAATTATTTTGCCATCAAAATACATAGAAAGATAGAAACATAGAAGATAGGAGCAGGAGGAGGCCATTTGGCCCTTTGAGTCTGCTCCGCCATTCATCATGTTCATGGCTGATTGTCCAACTCAATCCTGCTTTCTCTCCATAACCTTTGATCCCGTTCGCCCCAAGTACTATATTTAGTTGCCCCTTGGATACTTTCAATGTTTTGGCATCAACTACCCCCTGTGGCAATGAATTCCACAGGCTCACCACTCTTTGGGTGAAGAAATGTCTCCTCATCTCTGTCCTAAATGGTCTACCCAAATCCTCATTGTGTGACCTCTAGCTCTGGACACACCCACCATTGGGAACATCCTCCCTGCATCTACCATGTCCAGTCCCATTAGAATTTTATAAAGCCTTTATGAGATCCCCCCTCATCTATCTGAACTCCAGCAATAACAATTCTAACCCAGTCAATCTCTCTTCATACGTCAGACCCGCCATCCCTGGAATCAGCCTGTAAACCTTCGCTGCACTCCCTTGAGAGCAAGAGCGTCCTTCCTCAGAAAAAGAGACCAAAACTGCACACGTAATTCCTCCCAATCATAAGCTTGTTCAACACTAAATATTATCACAGAACTTGCAAATTAGAATTTAAAATATGATTAGTTGAAAGAATATATTTGGTAAGTGAAAATAAAGCCCTGAAATTGTAAAGCAATGTACTGTCTAAAAAACTCATTAATAATCATTTCATTGAGGCATTAATATGACTAATTTAAATTAGTTTTTTTACTCTTCTGGCTTAGCAGACAAATGACAGATAATTGTGTTAAACATTTCTATGCTTTTACCTTAGCATAATTTCATGACAACATCTTTTTTTTCAGTGATTAAAATGCATTATTACAATTGATGTGTTACACCATTCGTCCAAAATTCTTGTAATCTTCTTCAATCGTTTTTATTGATGCTTTTTCTATGGTGTTTTGAAATGTGTTGGAAAGGCCGTTCTGTTCGAGAGATGGCCGTTAGACTGCACTGTGGAATTGAAATTATTTCAGAAATAAGCTTAAAAGCTATGATTGGAAATATTAATGGACAAAGCCTTGAAGGAGTCATATAAAATGCTTCTGTCCTCAACCGTAAGCCAGGAACACAATTAAAAGAAATAGATTCGCCCTGAGGCGAACATATATTAAATGTTATAGAAATGTTTTAAGCATTCATTTAAGCATGGTGGCTTAGTGGTTAGCACTGCTGCTTCACAGTGCCATGGTCCTGGGTTTGATTCGAGCTTTGGATGACTGTCTGTGTGGAGTTTGCACATTCTCCCCGTGTCTATGTGGATTTCTTTTGCGTGGTCCAGTTTCCTCCCATGGTCCAAAGATGTGCAGGTTAGGTGGATTGACCATGCTACATTTCCCTGCAGTGTTCACTGATGTGCAAGTTAGGTGGGTTAGTCATGGTAAATGTGAGGTTGTGGGGATAGGGTCGGGTTGGGGGAGATGAGTGAGGTCTGGGGCTGGGTCTGGCTGAGATGTTTTTAAGAGGGTTGGTGCAGGCTTGATGGGCCAAAAGGCATCTTTCCACAGTGCAGGAATTCTATGATCTGGTTCTTCAAAAGTACATACACATTTCAGTGATAAATTTGCCCTATTATAAAATGATAACAAAGTTTTTGAGCTCGCGAGGGATATATTCGAATTGGTGCAGGAATTGTAGAATTCAGATAACATACTGACTTTATGTTGACTAGATTATGATATTTTTTGCAAACAGCCAATGCCTCCAATCCCTCTCCATTGACTGCACAGACTAATAATCAGGTTAATGCCTTTAATAACTTGCAGTACTTAAAGTTAGCCTGCAGCTCTTAAAAAGAAGCCAAACTGCAACTTGTGTAATGCTGGGAATCATTTAGGTGAAGAACTTGACCTGGGAAAGACAGAAAACAGAAGTTTCTGGAAAAGATCAGCAGGTTTGGCAGCATCTGTGAAGCGAAAATCAGAGTTAACATTTCGGGTCCGGTGACCCTTCCTTAGAATGCCTGAGGAATGTTCTGAGGAAGGGTCACCGGACCCAAAACATTAACTCTGATTTTCTCTTCACAGATGCTGCCAAACCTGCTGATCTTTTCCAGCAACTTCAGTTTTTGTTCCTGATTTACAGCATTCGCAGTCCTTTCAGTTTTTAAAGAGAGAAAACTGGCTGATCAGTGGACAGCGTTGCACCTAACATTTATCAACTGTAGGTATTGTTGGTGAAGTTGGAAAGGAGAAGGCACATGTGTTGGACACATATATTGTGTCAAAATGTGCAGTCCATTCCCAATATGTTTGAAAGCAGAAGAGCACCTAAAGTTGGTATCTAGCCCACCAGGTTCCAAAACAGCCCTACAACCTGTCCTCTATATTATGGAGTGAGTACACTTTAGACTATCCACTGTACTTCAGCCTGTTGAGGACATCAAGATTTTTATCATTCATTCATGGGAGGTGGCTATCAATGATTCGGCCAGCTTTTATTGACCATCGCAAATTGCCCTGGAGAAGGTGATAGTGAGCCTCCTTGGACTACTACAAAACTTAAGAAGTGAGGAAACCCAGAGCACTGTTAGGAAGTGAGTGTGTGGCTTGGAGGGAAACTTACAGATGGTGGAGTTCCCATGCATTTATTGCCCTTGCACTTCTAAGTTGTAGAAGTCATGGATTTTGAGATGCTATCAAAAGAGTTGCTGTGCATCTTGTAGACTGTACACACTAGTGCTATGGTATGTTAGTGGTGAAGGGATTGAATATTAAAGGTGGTAGATTGGGGGCCAATTGATTGGGCTGTTTTGTCCTGGATGGTGCCAAGGTTGCTGAGGATAAGTGCAAACAATCAGATAAGTAGAGAGTATCCCATCACACTCCTGACTTACACCTTGTGGATGGCGGAAAAGCATTGAGGACCCAATTAATAGCTGATTAATGATCTAATTTTGCTTCTACCACAGCAAAATGTGTAGTTTGGGAAGGTTGGAGCAGAGCCAAGTAGCACTTCAGGAGCAAAGACAGACAGGATGTGCCATCTTCAAACTGAGAATACCCTCCGCTGTGTTGTGTAGCAATCGCACTGTGCTAAATGAGATAGATTTCAAATAGATCTAGCAACTCAAGACTGGGCATCCATGGGGCAGTGTAAGGCTTGGCATGAATCCTCCATTCTGGCTGCAAAAATGTGGGATTCTTAGCTGCAAAAGGTAGGAAAGTCCTCTGTTTGGCAACAAAAAGCAGCACAACAGCTATTGCTGAAAATAAAGGCCCTTTAAGCCAGCGCAATATCAAATCACATTGGGAAGATATGATCCTAGAAATAATATTGCCAGGAAGACTTAATTATAGAACTGGATGAAATAAAGCTTGCCTTTATGATTGGGGAATTGGGTACAAGAGTCAGGATGTCATTTTGCAGCTTTATAAGACTTTGGTTAGGCCACACTTAGAGTACTGCATTCAATTCTGGTCACCACATTACAGGTAGGATGTAGAGGCTTTGGAGAGGGTGTAGCAGAGGTTTATCAGGATGCTGCCTAGATTAAAGAGTATGAATCAAAAGGAGAGGCTGGAAAAACTCGGGTTGTTTTCTCTGGAGTGATGGAGGCTGAGGGGATTCTTGAAAGAAGTCTATAAAGTTATGAGATGCATAGACATAATCTTTTTCCCAGAGTTGAAATGTCTAAAACTAGGGAGCATGCATTTAAGGTGAAAATGGAAAAGTTCAAAGGAGATGTGAGGGAGGTTTTTTGCACAGAGAATGGTAGAGTGTGGAATGTGCTGGTGGTGGAAGCAGATATGATAGGGGCATTTGACAAACTTTTAGATAAGCACATGAATATGCAAGGAATGGAGAGATATGGATTAAGGGCGGACTGAAGGGATTAGTTTAATTTGGTGCATTTTTGGCACAACACCGTGGGCCAAAAGGCCCGTTCCTATGCTGTACAGTTCTTTATGTTCAATAAAGCACAGAATTGGACACCTTGGAGACAAGAGTTTTTGAGATATAGTGTAACTTCCAAATTATATATTAAATTATAAGCTGAATAGGTAAGTGCAACTTTGTACATAATTGGGAGGTTAGCTGATGATGTTATAACTCTCCAAGAGTTAAAGGAAACGACCAATGCTTTTGAAAAGGTAGTGAAAACCTTCAACAATTATTTCAACCTCAGAGCAAATAAAATGTTTGAAAGAACAAGGAACCTACAGGTCTCAGACTACCAGGAAAGAATCAAAGTTGTTTACCTTCAACGCTGCGAGAATAGCGACACAACTAGATCACCTGAATTTGTAAAATCAGAGACTTGGAAAAGCTAAGTGATGTGGAGGCCATTAATGTAATTATATATACAAATGTAGCACGTTAATGAAATTAAAGCTGGGGGAGACACAGTAAATGGATTTGAAAGGGCTAATGCTGAGGGGTCCGAAGACAACATGCACTATGCTGATATCAAATAGGCTTGAGAGTTGAATATATTAGAACCTTGAAACAATGAGACCTAACATCTGGTCTTCCTTAAAGTCATTGTAATAATCTCTATTATATCACTCTACCCATAACCAGCTGCTAATATGCAATAAACATAACCTTGTTACCTCTCAAAAAACTCATTTGGTTAGACCTCCTCTAGGAAGTGGATTTCTTTTACCAGACTGAAACAAGCATTGCATGGGGTTTTCTCCACCTAAAGAAAATGCTGGCAGCAATCTTCATCGTGTGCAACAATTCTTACAACTGGCCCATCTGTACAACAGTGTGATGCTGGGTCCACTATCTCGACATTCATAGAAATCCCTACACAGCAGAAGCAGGCCATTTGGCATATTGAATCCACACTGACCCTCTGAAGAGGAGCTTCCCACCCACACCCACCCCATCCAACCCTATAATCCTGCATTCCCCATTGCTAATCTTCCTAACCTAGGACACTATGGGCAATATAGCATTGTCAATGCACCTAAACTGCACACCTTTGGACTGTGGGAAGAAACTGGGCCACCCAGAAGAAACCCACGCAGATACGGGGAGAATGTGCAAATTCCACACAGACAGTCACCCAAGAGTGGAATCAAACCTGAATCCCTGATGCTGTGTCAGCAATACTAACCACTGAGCCACCGTGCCAGGTCACCCTGAAAGTTTCTTCCAGTGAAAGCCAGCAACTTCCCATCAGTTATGCTGCAGTCACTGGGGTGTCACTCTAGAGGAGCTGTAGGCCACTCAAAGCTGCATGAAATTGACACTGAAAGTGATGGACAAAGTTGGTTAGTTTACTCTGTATGCAAGTTGGCACTATTTAATTTATGAATTTGGACTGGAAGGCGTATTTACTAACAGGTTCTATTTTTGCATCATGACCCGAGGAACAATGTAGTTATCAGTATGAGAGAACAGGTAAGGGACAGAAATCAAAAGATTCTGGTATCTCTCCTGAGTTATGTATTCACATATAGACCAAAACGTTGCAGCGACCCTTCCCTATATTTTTCTTCTCTGTTCATTTCCCTCTTGACTCTGCTCTAGTGATAAGGCTGCTGCCTCATGATCATAGGTTTTTGCAGCATGCTGCAAACCACCACAAATTTCAAAGCCTATTCAACCAATTACTTCAAGGCTTCTCCAGAGCAGTCCAGTCACCTTGACCTGCTGTGTTCATCCAGCCCCATGCTTGTTATCTCCAGTCACCAAATTGTTGTTTCTGTTCTGTTTCTGCCTGCTAATTCTGAGCATGAATTACAACTGATTGCCCTTGTCACCCAGAGTTCTGTCATGGTGGTTAAAATACACCTAGAATGGAATACACCACCTAACAAATCCATCACAATTGCTGCCAGGATACTGGGCATTGACTGGCACAACTCTTGGCTATGATCATACACCAGATGACTGTTGAGCGAGTGAAACTCCTTTCAGTTTAAGTACATGAAAAAGGTGGCAGGTGGTTCTCCGCAGAGACTGATCATTTTATAAGAAAATTAAAATTCTAGTTAACAACTAAAAAGATAACAAGGTTTCGCTTTCTAAGACTATTCTGTGATACATGACATTCAATCTGTTTTACAGAGCACACACGAAGCAAAGGTAAATGGTTGAACTTCAAAAGACTAAAACCATGATGGAATTCCAGATCCCAAAGTCAGTGCAGGGCTTTCAAAGCTTTTCAGGTAATGCCTTGATAAAATATGGACTACTTACTTTTTGATGTAATCACTTGATGCCAACATGATTTCCTTCTACATGTTAGCCTGAGTGACATATACCACAAACAGTCAGGTACGTATTGAATCAGAGATCTGAAAGTTTATTGACAACTAATTACGTGCACTAATAAAGAAAAATTATCATAATCCCAAACAACCAAAGCGGTCTGCTGTTTCATTAGAGAGAGATGACTGGGGGTGGTTTAATCTGTGGGTCACCATGCCTCAGATGAGGGGAAAGGTTGAGAAGGGGAGTTCCTCATGGTAACCTCAGCCAGTATGGGAATTGAACCCACACTTTGAAGTCAGTTAGCTCAGAAGGCAGGACAGCTGGTTTCTGATTCAGAGTGACACGATGACATTTCAGACTTACATATATAGTTTGGCTTATCTGGTTACTTAAATTACTATTATCCTATGGATGGAGCTGACTGAATGGCTGCTTGCTGACAGAGGACAGACAACAAACAGGATATATGATGTATAATATGATCTAACCCTTGATGTGTTAACTGCCTTTGTAGACAGATGGGTATCAAACATTATGGATGATGGATTTGATATTTTCAGCATCAGAAACTTCATCTTGTGTGATAGACAGCTGGTCATGCACAGCTAGGACATGTCATCTGTTTCATTTTGGATTTGACCAGTGTTTGTGACAATGCCATATGTCCTCAGTCAGGCACAACACAGTAACATTTTTCTATGAATCATTACTAAGCGAATCTTTGCAGCCAAGCAGGGGGGTGGGAACAAGGGGAGCCAGTTTACCCATCCTCACTGGACCATAACAGTAGGTAAATCAGTTGCAAAATTCTTTGCCTAACCACAACCATGACAGAATCCTTGAGGTAATCTTCAAGAAAACATAAGGATGGTGGGAATTCTTCTCATGAGAATGCTTTTCAGAAGTATAAAGAAATGTTCATATCTGTACGTATCTTAGTACCTCATAATTCAATGATAATAGCAGGCAATGCTTCAACTGCAGGTTTAAAGGCAATACTTTTCCAGGAGCAGCCAGAAGGGTGTCACAAACCAGTCTATTTTGCAACGTCAAATGGAGAAAGATGATTAGCTGTGACTGAAAAGTGGTACTCTCAGGCACATAGGCTCGCAATCGATTTTCAAATTACATCCTTAATCTGAAAATGGTCATCAAAACATATTAGCAACTTTTAGTTTCTCTTCTGGACAAGAGTGCCTCCAAGAATACAAAGATTTTGATTTCATTTCCTGAGCTTTGTTTCGGAAAGAGACTATGTGCAGGGAAAAGTGGTTGTTAAGAGGCGGAGAACTCAGCATATAATTTAAATTCTGCTTGATGTCTGTTTTGAGATGAAGGTAACAGAGAATGTGAGAGTATTCTCTGTAGCCCTCTGATTAAGTAATCCTCATTCTTCATTACGAGACATTTACAAAGACACTGTCAGCAGTCCCTGTAAGAGGTACACGTTAGCTTTAAGAAGTGCAGGCTAGCATTAACTCATGCTAGCCCCACATGAATTGGACCCCCATGCTATGTGTGCAGTCAGTCAGAAGTGTGTTAAGTGTTGGGTTATACTTCTCAATCATTCTGTTGAGTAGGAAGCAAAGGTTTGCATGCTCCTTACTCATTACATTGTTTGGGTGTGATAGAATCTTGTATCACAAACCTCTTTTCTATAAACCAACTATATCAAATGTTTAATCCAAAGCTCAGTGAATAAACATGAAATTGAATGTACAAATGAAACCTCCAGGAAGTTGATAGTGGGCGTCAGTGATTGTAACACCATTGAATGTCAACAGGTGGTGATTGGATTATCTCTTATTGGTGATGGTGAAAGCCTAGCATTTGTGTGGTACAAATGTCACTTGCCACATGTCAGCCTGACCCTGGATATTGCCCACCTCTTGCTGCATTTAAGAATTGACTGCTTCAGTATCTGAGGAATTGCCAGTGGGCTGAACGTTATGCAAGCATTGGCAAACATCCCCACTTCTGACCTTATGGTGGAGGGAAGGTCATTTATGAAGCAGCTGAAGGTGTTTGGGCCAAGGACACTACCCTGAGGAACTCCTGCAGGGATGTCCTGGAGCTGAGATGACCTGAACTTTCAACAACCACAGCCATCTTCCTATGTGCTAGATAAGAACCAAAAGACCTGCAGATGCTGTAAATCAGGAATAAAAACAAAGTTGCTGGAAAATCTCAGCTGGTCTGGCAGCATCTGTGAAGGAAAAAAAACAAAGTTTTTTTGTTCTGAGGTAGGGTCATTGGACCCGAAACATTGACTCTGTTTTTTGTCTTCACAGATGCTGCCCGACCTGCTGAGCTTTTCCAGCAACTTTGTTTTTGTTCCTATGTGCCAGGCATGATTCCAACCACCGGAGAGTTCCCCCCAATATCCATTGATTCCAGTTTTGCTAGGGATCCTTGATGCCAGACTTGGTTGAATGTAGCCTTGATATCAAGGCTTGTCACTCTCACGTCACTTTTGCAATTCAGCTTTTTAATTCATATTAGAACCAAGGTTCTGAGGAGTGAAACCAATCGAGGAGTGGCCCTGGCGAAACCCAAACTGGGTGTCACTAGGCATGTTATTGCTGAGCAGGTGCTGCTTGATACCAGCGTTGATGACACCGTCCAACCCTTTTACTGATGAATGAGAGTAGATTCAAGGAGCAGTAATTAGCCAGGATGGATTTGTTCTGTTTTCTTTTGTGTACAGGACATATCTGGGCAATTTTCCACATTGTTGGGTAGCTATCAGTTTTGTAGAATTAGTACTGAGACTGTAAGGGACACATTAACCCCAGGTCTGTCTCCTACAAG
Organism: Ginglymostoma cirratum; assembly: GCA_024137785.1. Taxonomy (NCBI): domain Eukaryota; kingdom Metazoa; phylum Chordata; class Chondrichthyes; order Orectolobiformes; family Ginglymostomatidae; genus Ginglymostoma; species Ginglymostoma cirratum. The sequence continues at coordinate 43,494,100 of JAHRHZ010000021.1, forward strand.
TTTCTTCTGACAACGTCCCCATGACATCTTCACATCAACGTTGGTGTTTACTGAACCAATCAAGGATTAACGTTTTCACACTCATATACAAAAAGGCGTAACTGGAAAAGTGTGACCAGATTATTCACTCTGTCAGATAACAGTGCAGCTCTGTAACTTCCAAAAATAAAAATAAAGTTAGCAAAAGCCTGAGACAAAGTAATTTGCAAAAGAATAAAATGTGAGGTGAAAACAAAACTTCTTCGTATAGGAAGTAGTTAGTGTCTGGAACACATTGCTTGGGAATGTGGTGGTAGCAGATTCAAATGAAGCATTCAGGAGAGCTTTGGATGGTTATCTGAACAGAAACAATATGCAGGAATGGAGGAATTGGCAGGAGAATTGGCACTAAGACATAATGCTCATTTAGACAGTCAGACACATATGAGCTAAATGGCCTCCTTTTACACCATAAAAATTCTGTGATTTTGCTTGTGCTTGTTGGTGAAAGAGCAGATGGAGGAAATGGCCCCACACATTGAGTTACAATGAAAACCAAACATAGCCCTGGTGGAAATGTATCCTACTCTAAAATCCAACCCTCAAAATTAGAGGTTATCCACATCATTTTTTTTAAAATTCTTTACAAAAATTGAATTTTTTAATGGGATGAGGGTAAATTCTCCAATCCTAATTGTCCAGAGGACAGTTGAGAGTCAATCACATTGTTGTGGGTCTGGAGGGACATGTAGGCCAGACCAGATAAGGACAGCAGTTTCCCTCCCTTAAACAAACCAAATGGGTTTTTCCTGACAATCAACAATGGATTCATGTTCATCATTAAACTCTAAATTCCAAATTTTTTTTACGCAATTCGAATTCCACTACCTGCCATGGCAGGAGATGAACTTGGATCCCAGAACATTACCTGGATCTGTGCATTAATAGTCCAGCGACAACACCACGAGGCCGTCGTCTCCCATTTACATCTTGCCAAAATGACAATGTCGATTTCTTACTTTAGTGCTGATATACAATTGATGTCTGTAGATATTCCAACCATTTCTGTCTTATTAAGTTTTTTTTGTGATTGCATATATATTTTAAAAAAGAATGATATATGCTACAGTTGGAGGTGGATATAATTTGTGTTGTAAATATAGAAAAATACAAAATACATGAGCGATAAAAATGCTCACTTTACACTCAAAGTTACTCAGATAGCAGCAATTCTTGCTAAGTCTGTGGACAGAAAATGACCTCTTTATTTAGTGAACACGAGCGCACAGTGCAAGTATTTTTAAATATTCCCTCCAGCAATTTGGACAGTACAATCTTCAAGTTTTCTCCCCTGAAGTCAAAGTAAATCACATGCAATCAGTGTCAGGTTAAAAGCAGAATGGTTACAATCATGGACAACTCCACTGTGAACTAAGACCCACAGTTTGTATGGTGGCATTCTAGGTAGGATCGAAGTAAAAAGACATTATTGAGGAGTGAGAACAAAGGTTCAGACATTATGATGCCCATATAGTCATTACAGCATTTCAGACTGGAGTTGTACATCAGGACTGGAAATCTGGACACTGAAGATTTGATGGGAATTGCCTGGGAAACTGACACTTCCAACTGGCAATAGTCCTGCACATGGAACCCACCCAGAATAGCCTCTTAAAGCCAGACAATTTTCAAAGCTCAGACTCACAAGTTTAGTGACCCCACAAACCTACCCCCACCTCAATGTGAGAATCCCATAATGAACTCGCTTCACCCTGCAACTTCCAGATCTGACACACCCATCACCTGACACAAACCCAACACCATCGGACCTGGCAAACTCTGTTGAACTGACCCAACCCCACCCAACGGGAACCACGCGCTTCAGTGTGAATTTTTGAATCTGTTAGGTTGAAGAGACACATTGTTGCTTATCCTGTTAATACAAATCATACATCCTGAGTCGGGGATTCAGAAGGGGGTCCCTAAGTGTTATGAGTTGCCACCCAAAAACCTGAGGAAGTGTCTAGGCAATTCATAGCTATACATCTGGTGAACAATGAGTTTCTTTATTTTAAGGCCGATCACAAAATCTAGGCCATTCTAAGCCATCTTAGCAAGTAATGACACAAGTATGTTGGATTGTCAAACCCAGTATGTATACTCTTGCAAATTCAAATAACTTGGAATGTACCATGAGCAGAAAAGTGTGTAAATTTAGTACAATTTATTTAAATTATTTATAGGTATTTATTTTTAGATGTTTATTCATAAAGGTCCCTACATGATTAAATCATTTTGTAATTAGTACTTTGCGACAAACATTCTATCTGTACCAGTTATTCATCATTTTCAAATAAAGAAATGGTGTATACATCTGAAAATGTATATCTATAAGTAATTTTTGACATGCATGGACATGATGAGCCATAGGGCCTTTTTTCTGTTCTGTAGATCTGTATGATCTTAGTTGAACAAGAAAACTACAAAAGCAAAGCAAAACAAAAAGACTCTGAAAGTTGCATTTAATTTCATTACCCACAGTTATCCAGGACCTGACTAGACTATCTAAATACTACCATCTACTGAACTACAGAAAATAATTCCTTTAGTATATTTGTCAGCCTTTTGGAAATTCCTATCATGTCCTGTTTGGGATCTTTTAACAGCTCCAAGATTTCCTATTTTACTAACAAAGATAGAAGTTGCTGGAAAGCTCAGCAGGTCTGTCAGCATCTGTGGAGAGGAATCAGAGTTAACATTTCGGGTCCAGTGACCCTTTCTCAGAACGGATCAACTGCGCAATTAGGTAACCACACTGACCAGGAAAATTCAATTAAAACTATTTAGAAACACAATGATATACTCACATGTTGAACTGCTCAGCAAAAATGACATTAGTAGAGGTGCCAGTATTAATAGCTAGTCCTCAAATGATCAAACAATAGATATGTTCCTTTACATAAATTGTGGCCTTCCTCACGACTGTATTTGCTTCCAGTCTCTTCTTCCAAAGCGTGTCAAACAGTGATAGTAAGAGCACATTAGAATGTTTGTGTTTGTTGATGAACATTAATCTTTTAAAACAACAATCCATAATTCCAAAATGTAAATATTTTATCATTTATGGATGTCCATGACTTTGAGCCAAACTCCAATGTATTTCTGCTTAACATTAGAATATATTTAATTAAACATAAAAACTGACAATGGAAAATGAATTACTTTTTTACTGAAATTGTCATCACCAGTTTATGGTAAAGGCTAAAATTCAAGACATGTTTTATGAACCAAAAAAGTTCAAATATTCAATTTTAACGCACTTCGGTCAAATTGAGATAAAGGTGCACAGCTTTACAGGTAATCAGAGAATCATAGAATTATGTAATCTATTAGCACGAATAAAAGATTGGTTCACTAAAAGAAAGCAAAGAATGAGGATAAATGGGTGTTTTTCTGGTTGGCGATTAGTGGCTAGTAGTGTGCCTCAGGATCAGTGCTGGACCCGCAATTGTTTACAATTTACATAAATGATTTAGAGTTGAGGACCAAGTGTAATGTGCCAAAGTTTGCAGCCGACACTAAGATGAGTAGTAGAGCAAGTTGAGCAGAGGACTCTGAATGTCTACAGAACGATCTAGATAGGTTAAGTGAATGGGCAAGGGTCTGGCAGATGGAGTACAATGTTGGTAAATGTGAGGTCATCTATTTCCGTAGGAATAATAGCAAAATGGACTATTATTTAAATGGTGAAAAATTGCAGCATGCTGCTATGCAGAGGGACCTGGGTATCCTTGTGCATGAATCACAGAAGGTTGGTTTGCAGGTGCAGCTGGTAATTAAGAAGGCAAATGGGATATTGTCCTCCATTGTCATAAGGATAGAGTTTAAAAATAAGGAGGTTGTGCTGAAGCTGTATAGGTTGCTGGTGAGGCCAAACCTGGAGTACTGTGTAAAGTTTTGGTCTCCTTACTTGAGAAAGGATATACAAGCACTGGAAGGGGTGCAGAGGAGATTGATTCTGGAATTGAGAAGGTTGCCTTATGAGGAGAGATTGAGTAGACTGGGACTGTACTCATTGGAATTTAGAAAAATGAGGTGGGATCTTGTAGAAACATATAAAATGATGAAGGGAATAAATAAGATAGAAGCAGAGAGACTGTTTCCACTGGCAGGTGAAACTAAAACTGGGGGCATAGCCTCAAAATCAGGGGGAGCAGATTTCAGACTGAGTTGAGGAGGAACTTTATCACCCAAACGGTTGTGAATCTGTGGAATTCCCTGACAAGTGAAGCAGTTGAGCCTAGCTCTTTGAATGTTTTTAAGGCAAAGCTCTGGCAGCCCCTGAAATATGAACCAGATTCAGCATCTTCAAGAGAGGAGAGATACATTGTCACAAAACCAATTGGATACTGTGGGAGATAATACAACAAACATTCATGTCCCATAAAGTGCAATATTATAAGAGCTTCTTCAACAATATTGCTATATTTAGCTTTGTACATCATTTTGCTTTTAAGTTAAGCAACATTTAAATAATGAAATGATTTGCGTCACTGGATTCTATTTTGAGTGCACAAATTTCCTCACCAATGAAATAGCTGGATGAAATGAAATAGGAATAAAGCTTCAGATGTAAACACAAATTTTAGCATATTTGCCGAGATAGTTTGATATAGAGTATTTTGATTGCAAAGCATCAAGTGTTTAAGCATTGAGACTGAATTTAACCAACGTGAAAAATGTGGAAATTAGTCACGACTACATGACAACTATAGCACATTATCTGAGTGGGTTTGCTGAAAAAAATCATAAGCAACAATTATTGTGAATAATTTTCTTTCTAGCCTGGAAATTGATGAGATACCATGGATTTACATAAGGAATAATTTTTTTAAAAATCAAAGAACGGCATGCTCAGTGTATGGAAAGAGAATAGAAATGGAGAAGATTATGAACAATTCATATATGCAAATAACTTCATATCACACAGAACTTTTAGATTAATAGTAGGTTGGCTGACAATGATGATCAGCATCGCAAGTACGCTCCAAATAGCACCATGTGGCATCGCACCATATAAACTGTTTATAACGAACATTTGAGATGTAATTAAAGCCCAAAACACTGGATGGAATTGACAGCTTTAAAGCACATAGTGTGTAGCAGGGCAGCATGCGGACTAATTCGGGTGAACTGGGGAGGTAGTAGTGTAGTGCAGTGGTAATGTCACTAGGCTATTAATCCAGAATCCCAGACTAATGTTCTGGAGACAGATGGGCTTGAAACCTCCATGGTAAATGTTAAAATTTAATTCGGTTCACAATCTTGAATGTCCTTTCGGGAAGGAAATCTGCAATTCTCACTTGGTCTGGTCTCTACATGTCCCTCACAACAATGTGGTTGTCTTTTAATTGCCGACTGAAATGGCCTAGAAAGCCAATCAGCACAAGGGCAATAAGGAATGGATAATGAATGCTAGCACAGCCAGCATCACCTGTATCCCATGAACGAATTGAGAAAAAAATCACAAAGACTTTGTTCCTCTTATTGCGCTAATTATTATTAGCTATGGTGTTATATGACAGACATATTTTTTGTGAATTATCCCATTTGGTCCATGAAATCCTCAGTGATGCCAGGTCCCAATCATTAGTCCTCATCATGACCTCTTCTGGCTCAGCAGAAAAGTTTGTCAGTTTTTACCTAGAAATTGAAAGCTAGCTTTCCCTCCAAGGAGAGTTCTGTTTAATGTGATGGAAAAGCTAATACAGATATCTAGACTCCCTTAAATCTGGTTACTTATTGTTCCCTTACAGAAGGATGTTTGAGTTGGAGGTAGCTATGATTCAGACTGTCTTCACTGTCCCACCTTGGAGGACAAAAACTCTGGCAAGTCAAAGGTATTTAGAGAAAAAGAATACTTTTTGAGTTGTACTCTTGCATTTTTGAATCCTGTCATATCCAGAAAATTGTTGGAAAGATTTTATTCTATATTATCTTCATTTTAATAAATGTATAATGATTTTGACTTTGATTCCAAATCTTTATTGCTGATTATTAAAAGTAAACATTTGAAATATGTAATTAGTGGGGAACCTTCTGAATATCTATGCCTCTTGGGCCTAATTTCTATGTCTTGCACATATTTGGGACAATCAACTGAAATTACATTTGGATACAAACACAAAACTATTATTATCACCTGCAGATATTCTAAAACAGGTTTTATTACTATTTAAAATAATTATAGAGCATCTCTAACGTTATCCCTGTGACCAATGAATTAAAATTCAGGTAAAATCTCAAGAGTCGAATGCCAAAAGAAAACATTATATATTTTTGCATTTGCTCTGACTGGAACAGGTAGTGTTCTCTTTAATCAGTCAAGATGTTGTTTGTTCAATATGACAAATATTCTATTTGACTTTATCTCAATACGCTTTGACTACCAAAATTAGAGCTGAGGGCAATTCACTCCTAAACCGATTTTTTTCAATTTGGAGTCTTTTTATTTGATTCAAAAGGTGACATTTGAAGTATTCAATTTAAAATACAAAATACAACCATTTAACCAAAAGAGAACCTCACTGCTTCTGCATAAAACTCAATTAGTCCTTTCATACATTACCATCAATTCCAAGACTCAGCTTGTAACTCCATTCATGGTGTTTTAAGTGATACCAATCACTCCTTCTGCATGAATAATCGGCTGAATTGTCATTGCCGGGGCTGGAGTTGAGGTGTATCTGTGCCACATAGAAAGGAAGGAACAACTGAACATAAAACCCATCACTAATCTGTTAAATCCAGAACATTGTGATCCATTATCAAAAAGACCGCAGAAAGGTTCACCAGGCAGCAATAATATTGGACACATTATTTTGTAAAACAGCGATATTTACACTGATGGTAAAGGAAAGCATTTATCTTTCCGGGAGTGTCACATTTTCCATTTGATGATTAATCTAGTAGACTGATTTTTTGAAAATAATGAATCCTGAGGCTAAATTAATGGCCCACAGTATGGTCCAGCAGGTGGCAGGGGACATAAATTTGGTGCCACGGTAATATCTTTCACTGTCTACACACTTCGCACCTGCATTTGTACATCTTCTACCCACAATGGGGAAGGGGAACTCAGTGACACCTGATGGTCAACGTCAGGCTCCTAAACAACCATTTAATGTCGACTCAAAGTCCTCCTGCTGCTGATATAATTTTTCTTGCAGTGGGTAGGCCCACATCAAATATACAGGCAGTAAAAGCTGGTTGCTGGGCCAGGGAATGGACTGGTGCTTCCTATTTGACTGTGTCCCCTGGAGATAAATCCCCCAAGATTCAATCCCACGCCCAAGTGTTTCCTTCCCCACCTTTTCAGTCCATCCCTCAGCTCGCCCACAACTACTGGCCTGGTCCCATCAACATCCAAGATTCACCTTTCCTTAGTTACTGGTTCCTCTTCTTTCTGCAGTCCCAGTCAGTGCCATCTTCTCTGGTGGCAGTGCTGAGACAAGAGAGCTGCTGGACAGATTTGACTAGCTGGCTGTTCTTGAAAGCAGGACTTTTTAAGTGGGGCGAAGTTCAATTTGAAGACAAATGGCCCACTGGCTGCAAATGGGCTGCATGAGCAGCTAAGTGCAAGTGAACTTGCTCCAGACTTTACACAGGGTTGGGGTGTGAACCAGTCCCTAAACCACCCCACCAATTGTAAAGTTCAGCATTAGTATATTAATCTACATCTAGTCAAATTTGGTCTCAGCTAATTTGAGGATGCAGCAGTTGGACATTGGGCTCATTCTGGCTTGAAAAACTGAAATGGGCTTGTTTCATTGAATGATCATGTAACCTGTTGCAAATGGTTCTTGAATAATTTTGGCAAACTATTAGCAATAGATTGCTTGATATCACTCTAGAGAATGACGGAGCAAAGAAATTCATTCACTAGATGAAGAAACACCAAAATCATGATCATAATCCATCCATGAAAAGATTTAAAAATGAATAGACCTACTAGAGCACACAGCAAAATCACAACTTTGTATATAAGTCCTTCAGACAGTGCCAGAATGTCTGGTCAATATGGTTCTATCAGCTTAACTCAGCCTTACTATTTCCTTTAGGAACATGATGATAGATTTTTGTAATTTGCAATTTATTGCCCAGCTTTGTTCTTTAACATTAAGGTGGCAAGTTGCTTGAGTATCATCAGAGTTTCTACTTATAGAGACCGACATAAACAATCAACAGAAAATCCTGCAATGCTCTCTGATCATGCTAAGGAGAAGAATTTAGTCTGTTCATGAGAAGACCTTCCCAAATTGCTATGTATTTTTTCTCTTTCCTTTTGTGTAATAATCTAATGTTCTATTGTTGAAGTATATTGCCAGCCTATGTGACTATGTCCAGTGACTGACTGCTATAGTAACCAAATAGCAGCAATAAAAGGGATGGTCTCTCAAGCCAGATTTCCCTCTGGATCTGTCTTGTCCAGTATTGCGATCAGCTGAGATCAGAACATTATTTTTGTAGTGCTATTGTAATTAGCCAGGCTATTATCAAACAAATCTCTACCATCCAGGATCGACTCCTGTCAATATCATTATCATCAGGGCCATTCTTTTGTGCAGATTCCATTTTTCAAAAGATGTGGTCAAGCAAATAACACTAATCAATAAAAGGCAGGAGTCTTTGAAATGGGTAAACGCAACTTGAAAACACTGAATAATGGTTTTAAATCATGATGTGGAGAAAATTCCATCTCTCCATTTGAATTGGAGAAGTGCGACTCATTGGGTTGGATTTAATATTTCTGAGGTTGATCTTGCCAGTTGGCTGGAGAACTGATGAGAATCTATCTTGTTTTCTGGGAGAGGCCTGATGAAGTTATTGGACCAGTGTTTAGCCCTTTCTGGGATTTGGACCCCAGTGGTGGAAGACCTATTCACCAAGACCAACCAGCAAGTCCAAGGCTGACAGTCCATTGTCAGCAGTGCCAGAGGGAGCAGTAGTTGTTGTTGAGTGTGCTCCTGGGTCTTCACTAGAGCTGGCTACATGAAGGTGATTATGTGAATTAGGAGCATGAATTGCCCATCTCTCCTGACTGCTCTGACCTGATAGCTGACCTGATTGTAGCCACACTCCACGTTCCTACCTATCCTGGAAAACCATTGACTCCCTTGTTAGTCAAGGAACTATCTCCGTCTGCCTTAAAAGTATTCAAAGGACCAGCTTCCACCACTCTTGGAGAAGAGAATACCAAAGACTCACAGTCCTTTGAGAGTGTTACTCCATTTCAGATCACTTATATTCAAGCTGTTTCCCCTAGTTCTAGTCCCCCCGACCAGGGGACAAGTCACTTTAGCATCCATCCCATCGTATCCCCTCAGGATCTGATATGTTTCCAGAAGATCAGTGGCAGCAGCTGAAGCAACAGAAGCAGTTGGTTATCGGTGGACCATGTCCAAGGAGGAGGCTGACTGGAACTCCAGGTCAGGGCTAGGCCCAAGGAGATAAGATTTTAAGATCTGGACATGCTCCTTTTCTTTTGAATAAGAACTTTAAGATCTGAATTTTTAAAAAATTTTCGTTTTGGCTCTGTTTCTTTTATTTCTTCTCTTGTTTCTTTAAATTCTGGTTTTCCATTTTAAGATCGCGCCAGAGAATGGTGATTTTGTACACTTTTGACTGTACTCCTGTATCCCTGTACTTGAGTACACGTGATAATAAAACCTAATTTTAACTCTAAGATCACCGATAATTCTTCAAAAATCGAATGAGAAAAGGCCCAGCCTGCGTAATCTTTCAATGTAAAATAACCCACCCCAAACTGGACATCAGTTGAGTGACCTTCTCTCAACTGTTTTTAATGATTTCCATCCTCTTTTACACAATGAGACCAAAACTGTATACAACACTCCAGATGTAGCCTCAACCATGTGCTACATAACTGTTGCAAAACACACATACATTTATATCAGAGATAATAGGAACTGCAGATGCTGGAGAATCCGAGACAACAAGGTGCAGAGCTGGATGAACACAGCAGGCCAAGCAGCATCAGAGGAGCAGGAAGGCTGACATTTCAGGCCTAGACCCTTCTTCAGAAGTGGGGGAGGGGAAGAGGGTTCTGAAATAAATAGGGAGAGAGGGGGAGGCGGATAGAAGATGGATAGAGGAGAGGACAGGTGGAGCGGAGACAGACAAGTCAAAGAGGCGGGGATGGAGCCAGTGACGGTAAGGGTAGGTGGGGAGGTAGGGAGGAGATAGGTCAGTCCAGGGAAGACGGACAGGTCAAGGGGGCGGTATGAGGTTAGTAGATAGGAGATGGGGGTGCGGCTTGAGGTGGGAGGAGGGGATACGTGAGAGGAAGAACAGGTTAGGGAGGCGGGGACGAGCTGGGCTGGTTTTGGGATGCGGTTGGGGAGGGGAGATTTTGAAGAAGAAGCCATCTCTAACACCTCTCTCACCTTCCTGGGACTTTCTGTCTCCATCTTGGGTAACCACTGAGAAACCAATATCCATTTCAAGCCCACCGACTCCCACAGCTACCTAGAATACATCTCCTCCCACCCACCTTCCTGCAAAAACGCCATCCCCTATTCCCAATTCCTTCACCTCCACCACATCTGCTCCCAGGACGAGGCATTCCACTCCTGTACATGTGAGGTGTCCTCATTTTTCAAGGACCGCAACATCCCCCCCGCAGTGGTCGAGAACGCCCTCGACCATGTCTCCCGCATTTCCGGCAACTCATCCCTCACACCTCGTCCCCGCAATAACAACCAAAAAAGAATCCCCCTCGTCCTCACGTATCACCCCACCAACCTCCGGATCCAACGCATCATCCTCTGACACTTCCGCCATCTGCAATCCGACCCCACCACCAAAGACATCTTTCCCTCCCCACCCTTGTCTGCTTTCCGGAGGGACCACTCTCTCCGTGAGTCCCTTGTCCGCTCCACACTCCCCTCCAGCCCCACCACACCCGGCACTTTTCCCTGCACCGCGGGAAGTGCTACACCTGCCCCCACACCTCCTCCCTCACCCCAATCCCAGGCTCCAAGAAGACTTTCCACATCAAGCAGATGTTAACCTGCACATCTGCCAATGTGGTATACTGCATCCGCTGTACCCGTTGTAGCCTCCTCTTCATCGGGGAAACCAAGGGGAGGCTTGGGGACCACTTTGCAGAACACCTGCACCCAGTTCGCAACAAACAATTGCACCTTCCAGTCGCGAACCATTTCAACTCCCCCTCCCATTCCTCCTCCGACATGTCCATCCTGGGCCTCCTGCAGTGCCACAATGATGCCACCAGAAGGCTGCAGGAACAGCAACTCATATTCAGCCTGGGAACCCTGCAGCCCAATGGTATCAATGTGGATTTCACAAGCTTCAAAATCTCCCCTCCCCCAACCGCATCCCAAAACCAGCCCAGTTCATCTCCGCCTCCCTAACCTGTCCTTCCTCTCACCTATTCCCTCCTCCCACCTCAAGCCGCACCCCCATCTCCTATCTACTAACCTCATCCCGCCCCCTTGACCTGTCCGTCCTCCCTGGACTGACCTATCTCCTCCCTACCCCCCCACCTACACTCACCTTTACTGGGTCCATCCCCGCCTCTTCAACTTGTCTGCCTCCTCTCCACCTATCCTCTCCTCTATCCATCTTCTATCCGCCTCCCCCTCTCTCCCTATTTATTTCAGAACCGTCTTCCCCTCCCCCATTTCTGATGAAGGGTCTCGGCCCAAAACGTCAAGTTTTCCTGCTCCTATGATGCTGCTTGACCTGCTGTGTTCATCCAGCTCCGCACCTTGTTATCACACATACATTTATGTTCCATTCCCCTTGCAATAAATGACAGCATTCCATTTTTCTTGGTAATCATATACTGTGCTTGGATACGAACTTTTAGTGATTCACATACCAGACACCTAAATCCCTTTGTACCACAAAGTTCTGCAGTCTCCTTTTGAATAATATGTTGTTTTTCTTTCTTTCCTGCCAAAACGGACAAGTTTACATTTTCTCTCATTATACTTTGTCGGCCAAAGCTTTGCGTACCTACTTAACCTACCTGAGTCCTTTTGCAGACAGATTGTGCCCTCTTCACAATTTACTTTCCTATCTATTTGTGTATCATCAGTGAAATTACCAACCAGGCGAGGGAGGGTGGAATGGGACCATGGGGAGGGAATTTGAAAGGAGGGTGACAGGGAGATTGGTGACAAGGCAGGGGTTGGCTTTCAGCACTCCTGTCTCTTTCTAAATGTTAGATCCCTGATTAGGTGCAGGGCACCTGGTGATGCAGGACCCATCAGATTCCGATAGACGCCAAGATATTTGGTGTCTAATGTAAATTTTTTTAAAGTTAATTGTGGAGGTGGGTATGATTACATTTAAAATGCATCTGGATGGGTATATGAAGAAGTGTATGGGCCAAATGCTGGCAAATGGAACTAGATCTGTTTAGGATATCTGGTTGGTGCAGACGAGTTGGGCTGAAGTGTCTGTTTCTGGGCTGTATAATTCTATGGCCCTATGAATCTATGTCTCAATGCCGAAACCAAGTGTCACCCTAACACGAGCTGGTGAGTTTCACTAATTTTCCGAATTAATTCCAGGAAGTATTTCTACTGACGGGAATTAATGTGCAGCCTTTCCCACAACAAAGTGGGCATGTTTGCTATGTTCCCCACCACGCTGCGCTGGATTAAATTCCACCTTCTTTTATTTTAATATATTGCAGAAATTATCGAGAGCCAACATCAATTTTTAATCATTCAAAAGCATGTTTAATAATTAAAACTGCATTCATCGAAGTGTACACTGTTCATTTCTAGAAAGGCTATGCCATTACTCGCTTCCTTAGACTGCATGGTGCCAAAGAGAGGAAATGTGACTGCTGGGAGTAAACCTGCCACAGGAAGAGGCATTGCTTCTGTAAGCCAATATATTGCCACCACAAGCATCATGTTTGCAAATTCTGACTCTATTGACCAGGAGAAAGAAACAGCAAAACAAACTATAATAACCACATTCTCGACATACAGAGAGAGGCATCAAATATAATGTTTCAATCCTACATGCTGCTAAGGATTGCCTCGGTGTTTTTGTTTTAACCATTGGCTGCAGTTATTTTAGCAGTTCAGCAGTAATCCCATTGATTCGTATTATAGGTATTATTTTCAAGTTGAACTTATATCCAATCTTTTGTTTTTAGCCTTCCTCAACAGTTAAATTGTTTCAAGTCCTTTAAATCTGCCAGCAATAAGCTTGCCTGATTCTCAAATGCTAGCCAGTGTTCCCTCTGATGTGTCAAGCTTATCACAAATATTGCCCTGAGGTTAACCTTGGAAATTACAGTATGCAGTCAGTAGCACAGTAGGAATGTCGCTGGACTAGTAATTCAGAACCCCAGGCTCATGCTCTGCAGACATAAATTCAAAACCCAACATGGCAGATGGTGCATTTTGAATGAATGAGTAAATGAAAATGGTCCAGTGTTTATGGGAGTAACCATGTAATGGCAACACTGTCAATTATTGTGAAAAACCATCTTGTTCATTAATATCCTTTAGAGGAGAAAGCCTGTTATCTTTATCTGTCCTGGCCCACATGTGACTCCAGTCCCACAGCAATGTGGTTGACTCCGAGGAAATGGCCTAGCGAGGCATTCATTTCCAGGGCAATTAGGGAAGGGCAATGATTGCTGACCCAGCCAGGAATAGCCACACAAATATACAGTGAAGGGCAACGTTGGATTGCCAACACTTCCCTGAGTGAACAGCCAGCCTTTGAAAGACAGCGCGAGTGCAAGCGATACCATTCTTTCAGTGGATATCAAAGAAGTATCATAGATTCCCTGCTGTGCAGAAGCGGGCCATTCAGCTCATCAAGTCCACAATGCCCCTCCAAAGAGCATCCCACCCAGACCCACCCCCCACCCATCCCTGCATTTCCCACCCTAGACGCTATGGACAATTTAACATAGCCAATCCACCTAATAGGCACATCTTTGGACTGTGGGAGGAAACTGGAGCGCCCAGAGGAAATCCACGCAGACACAGGGAGAATGTGCAAACTCCACACAGACAGTTGCCTGAGGCTGGGATTGAACCCATGTCCTTGGCGCCGTGAGGCAGCACTGCTAATCACTAAGACCTTTCTGCTGAGTGGTGAGTGGTTCTTGGAATAGCACTCGGTAAGATGTAGCTTGAATCAGACATGAAAGACACCATAATGGTGGGGTATTTGGTTAAGTGGTGACTTTGGTAAGATACAGAGAGAAAACCTGCTAGACCTTGCAGCGAACAACCCTCAAGAAAACTCAATGGACACTCAGACATGGTACGTTTTAGACTGCGGTGGTGTTTTAACATTTTATAAAGCCCAAAACATTCAGTTGGCTTTAAGATATTGCTATTGCTCTTTACTTTTGACAATATGGGTGCCATCACATGATTTGGCCTGCATGATTTACATTACATGATTTGTAATGTAAATGGCTGTGGCACCAACTTCCACTGAGGTAGCCTTTTTCTCCTTGTTTTAAACTTTTTAATGAACACCAGCTTGTGGCCTGTATTGACTAGCACCTTGATTTTATTTTTGATGTTGCTTTTCCAAATCTGGATTAGATTGTGGACAGTCTGGATGCATGATTCATATTCGTGATGGGCCCAAAGGTTTTACAATTGGTTTGGTCTTGTTCACCTCATCAATTGTTACATTGCATTGAAAAACCACCTAAATTCTCAGGTCTAGTGGCTATGAATTAGAATCCAAGGAGGAATTGGCTACACTATCGCTTCTTACACTTTGGAGTCATCAATATCCTTCGTTCTCCTTTCAAGCAAGACACAGAACTGTCATCAGGGTTTTCACTCTTTGAAAAAGATTCTGGAATATTCTGTTCTGTTTTAAACATGATCCTGTTTCTATCCACGTCAGCATGTTTTTAAGCTTTGGAAATGTTTCAACAGATCAAACATCCATGTTGTCCTTCATTACAATAGAATTCCCCTCTCCCTGTTTACATTCAGGATCATTCTTAGCTTTAACTTCTTAGCTATGATTTAATCTTTTTTGTCTTTTCCAGGAGACATATGTGAAACCCAATCTCTTATTATGCAAGCAGCTCATTCACCTATCAAGAAAAATTCCCTTGCATTCAGAACTTAGTTAATGTTATATTGATGTTCAGCTAAGAAAGCTTTATGCCCTTTTTATTATCAAGCTATCAAATTTTCCTAATTTAGTTTTGATTTTGTTTCTCCTGCTGTATTCAGGCATTGTCTAGTTCCGTTCAAACAAGAGCAATTACATCCTGGTATTCAACTTATCGTTTACATTCGGAACACATGTCCTTCCTCACAGGCACATAAGTGTTAGTGCTGCTTTCAACTCTTCCACTCCCTTTCAAAGAATGTCTTCCCTCTTTTTCATCATTAAATTTCAGAACTGTTACCATAGGCTTGGCCTCATCATACTCATACTTCATCTGCATTTTTAATTAAGACCATAAAATCATAAGAGACAGAAGAAGAATTCGGCCATTCGGCCCATCAATTCTGCCCCGCCATTCTATCATGGCTACAATGTTTCTCAAACCCATTCTCCTCCCTTCTCCCCATTACCCTTGATCCCCTTACCAATCAAGAACCTATCTTTTTCTGTCTTAAAGACACTCAACGGATAGCCTCAACAGCCTTCCACAGCATTGAGTTCTACAGATTCACCGCCCTCTGGCTGAAGAAATTCCTCCTCATCTCAGTTCTAAAGAGTTGTGCCTTCACTCTGAGGCTGTGGCATCAGGTCCTGGTCTCTCCTACTAGTGGAAATATCTTATCTACTTCCACATTATTCATTTCCCACAGTATTCTTAACATTCCAATGAAATCATCCCTTATCCTTATAAACTCCATTGAGTACAGACCCATTCATCATATGACATCATTCTTGTAAACTTCCTCTGGATCCCCTCCAATACCAGCACATCCTTCTTTGGATAAGGGACCTAAAACTGCTCACAATATTCCAAATGTCGTCTGCTCGGAGCCTTATACAGCCTCAGCCTTACATCTCTGCTCTTGTATTGTAACCCTTTTGAAATTAATGGCACCATTGCATTTGTCTTCCTAACTGCCAACTGAACCTGCATATTAACCCTAAAAGAATCCTGAACATGTACTCCCAAGTCTCTTCATGCTTCAAATTTCCAAATCCTTTCCCCACTTAGAAAAAAGACCACACTTCTATTCTTCCTAACAAAGTGCATAGCCTCACACTTTACCACATTGTACTCCATCTGCCTCTTCTTTTCTCATACTCCTAGTCTGTCCAAGTCCTTCTGCAGCATCCCTACTTCCTCATCACTCTCTGTACCTCAACCTATCTTTGTGCCATCTGAAATCTTGGCAACAATGTTCTCCATTCCTTTGTCCAAATCATTAACGTACGACATGAAGAGCTGTGGTCCCGAAACAACCTGTATGGAACTCGACTAGTCACCGGCTGCCATCCTGAAAAAGATCCCTTTATCCGCACTTTCTGCCTTCTGCCAGTCAGCCAATCCTGTATCCACCAAGATTAAGTTCTGAGGAAGGATCACCACACCCGAAATGTTAACTCTGATTTTCTGTTCACAGATGTTACCAGACATGCTGAGCTTTTCCAGAAACTTCTGTTTTTGTTCCAATAAGAATATGATGGCTTTAGATGGCTATTTAGATGGTTATTAAGATGGCTGTGCATCATCTCTAACTCCCATAAGATTTTTCTTAATTAATTTAAAACAAAAAGCTCTGGATGCTGGAAATGTGAAACAAAAAACAGAAATTGCTGCAGAAACTCAGCAGGTTTTTAAGCATCTGCAAAGAGAAAACACAGTTAACATTTTAAGTCCAGTGACCCTTCTTCAGACCCAAACGTTTTGGATATTTTTGTATTTTCTTTTTCATCTGGATCCTCCAACAACATTTTATAATTCGGAAGTTGACTCTTTGGACACCTCATCCAGCAAACTTTTCTTCTGCAGCAGGGTCACTGAAAATTGTTATTTTTTTAAGTCTTTCAAACTTTTGTTGTACAATTTCAATTTTAACAGCTTTTCGTAATGAGAAACAACACCTGCAGTGGGCAATCTTGGAATATTCCAGAGTTTTTTTCAAAGAGTGAAAACTTTCAGATACAGTGAACTACCCAGTAAGAAAACCAACTTTTAAATTAACATTGTACAGAGGGCCAGGTAAATAATTTCCATGAAAACCCTAAATCAAAACCATTTTATTCAACAAGCCTATCAAGCTTCATATCACCTACCAACGTCAGTGACTATGTTGACACTGTGTCTCTAAAGATTATAATCAATTTGATTGCCTCAACGGATGAACATGGAAACACTTTGCCCTTGAGTAGAAAATCTCCAGACCTTTCCACCATCCAGTTCATCCCTGGTGAATATGGGGGACATTCCTGCTTGTCATTCCTTTACCAGTCAGGACTTTATCACCTGGGGGAGTACCTCCTCACTGGAAAAACACAGCAGATTTGGTTTTTGACTGCCAGCAATCAGCATTCATGCGTCCTTTCTTGTGACGTGAAAATTCCACACTGTCGATCCATTACTTGTTGGAGAACTTCAGCCTTCGATTTTGTAATAGTCACAAAATGAGATATAAACAAAAATATTTAGGCAGCGTAGAGTTAGAGATATCGCTATGTAGCTTTTTTATCTGAAATATTGGTATCTTGTTGAATAAAGGAGGAACTATTATAGTGAAGAGTGCAATATATATTGAGAGATCTGGGGATATATATCTTGTTTTCTTTCAGTTTATTGGTTAATTAAATCATTAGAGCCTCAGAGGAGGAAAAATTGCTTTGAAAAGCCACATACATATCGATTTCTCTGTAGACAAGATATTTTTTGTGATACGTTTCCTGTGTTCTGTTTCAATTTCTGCGTCATATCAGATCAAACTGCTTAAATTTTAGAAATTATGTAAAATGGAAAGAAAGTTTGCACAAAAATGAAATCTCAGGATCCATAATTAGACAATTTCATTTCTTCAATAAGACCTGCTGGCTAGTTTATTTTGATTTGAGATTAAGACATATTGGAAAGTTATACTCCAATAATATTATCTAATGCATTTGATGACAACTAACAAAGTGTAATGAGTGCCTCATGGGAACATACAACGAAGTAAAATACAGCCTGACTGTACATTTGCTTCAGATTTATGCCTCATTGACTACAGTTTGCACAGATATAATGTTCACAAAGTAACATTTGTGAGGAATACTTTTGTTTTCAATATGAAGTAGCATTAAAATATTTGTTTCTCCGTAACGGATAATACTTTTATGGCTGTATATTCTTTGAAACAGAAATTTACAGAGTATACACCTCATTACACTTCCTAATTTCAAAGTACTTTTGTTTCTTTCCACAAACTGGGACATTTGAAAGTCTGCTTTAAAACAGCTGAATATGAATAAACTGATAAAGGCTTTAAACCCAAAGAGGGGATGAACGCAAAGGAAAATAATCTGACAATTAAATGAATGTACTTACATTACCAGCTGAGAAAGACTCTAATGTGTTAATGCAGAAAAATCAATGCAACATGTTGAAACTAAAGTTGTGCCATCATATGAAATTCATAGCATCATCTGACAAAAATCTAAAAATAATACATTACTATCTGACCAAGGAAATATTTGGATAATAAATTTCTTACTATGGCCTTGATGAGGCAATGAGAAGAGGCAGTGGCAGCAACAACAGTGGAGTGTGTGAAATGATTATCAACCTTCAATAGCACCAAGGATTCCAAAGAAGTCCTATTGCTAGAGGTGAATTAATTGCTGTACCTGTCTCTGAATCACTGGCTTCTCACATGTTTAAATACTCTTCCATGAGTTAATCTTTAAGAACCATCTCATTTTTAGTTGGCTCAAAAACAAATGGTCAATCCTGACCCTAGACCAAGTTAAAAATCAATCTTTGTTATCTCAAGAGATCTATAGCCGAACTCTCCAACAAATGGATGATTTCTCTCTTGCAATTGCAACATTTCTGATTTGCAATTTTTTTTTAATTGGAATTAAAAATTTGCATCACGTATTTGTTACGGACAGACCAAACCCTCTGCAAACATATCAAGGGCATAGCCTCGAGTCTAACTTTGATCTTACTGAAAGACCAGTGTAAAGTGCTGCGTTCCAGATGTAACTTGGTTGGTCACAGGACTCGGCTTTAGGAAAACACATTTTATTTTTACCCCAGTTAAAATACAAACAAGAGAAAGAAGAATTTAGCAACTTTAACTCTAATGGAAAACTTAACAGAATAATAGATAATTTAACTACTAAATAGCAATGTTCCAATATAATAATATCCCATAAACACACCCTTCGCAAAAGCAAATTCAGTAAAACAGTTTGTCTCACATGCAATTCTGGCAGCAGAAGGAATTCCAGCTTTTAGCTGTAACAGAAAGACAGACAACTTCCACAGCCAACTTCAAAACACCAACAAATGCTGAAAGCTAAACTAAAACCCTGGTTCCATGGGAGCCTGACTCCACCTATTCATGCTGCTTTTGTTACAGTCATAGAGTCATAGAGTAATACAGCATGGAAACAGGTCCTTCAGCCACTCAGCTAGTTCCAATTGCCTGCATTTGGTCCATATCCATCTAAAATCTTCCCACCCATATATCTACCCAAATGTTTTTTAAATGTTGCTATTGTACCTGCCTCAACCACTTTCTCTGGCAGCCCGTTCCATGTATTCACCACTCTCTGTGTGAAGAAGTTGCCCGTCACGTCCTTCTTAATTCTTTCCCCTCTCACCTTAAATCTATGCCGTCTAGTTTTCAATGCCCCTTCCCTGGGAAAAAGCGATGAATATATGAATATTGTTTCAACTTAAAACAAAAACCCAAGGTCTCGCAAACTACTTACGTTACTGAATTGGAGGAGACAGTTCGGTACCTATGGCTAAAAAGTTCTCTTCAAAAAAAATACCAGGACAAAATACACCCCTTAATGCCATAGTATTGTCACAAAGTTCAGAATTTAAATGTTTGATGGAAATAGATCTGATTGAACTGTCTCAAAAAAGCTACATATTGAGTGCTTCAAACGTTCTTTTTGAGAGTGTTGCTTGATGGGGCCAAAATTTAGTTCCTCAGCCTCGGACCATCCCTCTTTCATACTGCAAAGTTGACTTTGTTGACTATGCATGTGACTGTTAAATACAGTTGCTATATGAACTCCAATTACCAGAGATGGGTTGTCTAGAATTAAGAAATGGTCACTGAACATTTAGAGATGAATCTGCAGCAAAACAGACTACAGGCAATATACCACAATTCTTGTTCTTTTTGTAATGTATTTTACCATACATTTTAGACTTTAGCTCCCCACAAATCTTAGCACACCACCTTCCAGTTGCTCACTGAGGCAGAACCTGGATTATACAGCCTTTGATTTGACTCCCTTCAGAGTTTCAAAGCCAATTTCATGTCCATCTTTAAATCTGCCTAATTACACAAAAACAACATTTCCCACCTCAATCTCTGACATTCCAACTTTGCTTCACCTCTGAAATCCTTGTCTAATTCATTTAGTAAAGGCATGACTTTGCTAGCGCTCTTCTCAACAGGTTCCTTGGTTCTATTCTGTGTTAGCTCCAATTCACCCACATGTCCATTGTCCATGCTGTCCTCTGTAAATTCTCCATCCTGTATTACCCTGTTCCTCACCAAGAACATAACCAAAACAAGAACATAAACATAGTTGCTGGAAAAGCTCAGCAGGTCTGGCAGGATCGAGGAAAGAAAAAAGAGTTAACCTTTCGGGTCCAGTGACCCTTCCTCAGAACTAACTTTTTCCCAGCCATCAATAGTTCTGAGGAAGGGTCACCGGACCCGAAATGTTAACTCTTTTTTTCCTTCATTGATGCTGCCAGACCTGCTGAGCTTTTCTAGCAACTATGTTTTTGTTCTTGTTTTATAGGCCAACAGGTTTATTTGAAAACACAAGCTTTCGGAGCATCATTCCTTCTTCTGATGTTAATAAGACAGCTGGTATCAGACACAGAATTCATAAGTAAAAGATCAAAGGGTCATGCCACTGATGAAGATGTATCGAACAAACCCAAGATGCTGTTAAATCTTTAATCAGTTAGAAGGTTTTAATTGATTAATATGGAAATGTAAATCCCAGAATTCCTTTCAAGTCACTGCCCTGAGAGAACTAAAGGTTTTATCAATATAAAGAAGAGGTGGCATTTTAGGTCAGATAATGCAAGTTAGGTGTGAGGCCTTGTTTAGAATCAGTTTGTGTTTTTGTTTGGAGTTTGACTGGTTTTATTTCTAAAGTAGGAATTTATAAAATGCCACATTGACTGTCTATAAATTGTGAGCTTTTGGAACAAAATAGAATATATCTGCAAATACAAATTCACCCCTTAGATTTATGTGTGTGCGGGGGGTGGGGGGGGTGCACAGGAAGAGTGTGTGTGTGTATTTGTGAGGGAGAGTGTGTGTGTTTGTGTGAGTGTGTGTGAGAGAGAGACAGAGTCAGTGTGTGTATGAGAGATGATCTGTGTGAGAGTGTGTGTGTTTGTGTGTGTGTGAGAGAGAGAGAGAGAGTCAGTGTGTGTATGAGAGATGATCTGTGTGAGAGTGTGTGTGTTTGTGTGAGTGAGTGTGCATGAGAGTGTGTGTGCGAGTATACAGTGTGGTGGGGTCAACTGTATTGCGACATGAACCCAAGATCCTGGTTGAGGCTGTCCTCATGGATACCGAATTTGGCTATCAGCCTCTGCTCGGCGACTCTGCGTTGTTATGTATCCCGAAGTCTGCCTTGGGGGACGTTTACCTGAAGATCCAAGGCCAAATGTCCTTGACCGCTGAAGTGTTCCCCCACTGGGAGGGAACAGCCCTGTTTGGTGATTGTTGCGGTGTGTCCATTCATCTGTTGTCGTAGCGTCTGCAGGGTTTCACAAATATACCATGCCTCGGGACATCCTTGCCTGCAGCTTATGAGATAGACCATGTTGGCCGAGTCACATGAGTAGTGGTGTTCCCATGTGTGATGGTAGTGTCCATGTCAAAGATCGGACATGTCTTGCTAAGTTTGTCAAAACAGGGCTGTATAGTGTTGTCCTGAAGGCTGGGTAGTTTGCTGGGAACAATGGTCTGTTTAAGGTTTGGTGGTTGTAGATAGGTGAGAAGAGGAGGTGTGGGGAAGATCTTGATGAGATGCTCAATGTCATCGATAATGTGTTGAATGCTGATAAGGATATGGCGTAGTTTCTCCGCTGCCGAGAAGTACTGGATGACGAATGGCACCCTATCGGACATATCCCGTGTCTGTCTTGTGAGGAGGTCTTTCGTTATGGCACGTTGGAACTGGCGATCGATGAGTTGAGCATCATATCCTGTTCCTATGAGGGCGTCCTTCAACATCTTCAGGTGCCTGTCTCGTTCCTCCTCATCCAAATGGATTCTGTGCATGCATAGGGCTTGTCTGTAAGGGCTGGCTGTTTTAATATGTTCAGGGTGGAAGCTAGAATCATATAGAATCCCTACAGTGTGGAAACAGGCCCTTTGGCCCAACAAGTCCACACCGACTCTCCAAGCATCCCACCCAGACCCATCCCCCAATAACCCACCTCGTCTACATATCCCTGAACATTACGGGCAATTTAGCATGGCCAATCCACCTAGCCTGCACATCTTTGGACTGTGGGAGGAAACCAGAGCACCCGGAGGAATCCCACATAGCCACGGGGAAAATGTGCAAACTCCATACAGAAGTCGCCCAAGGGTGGAATCAAACCCAGGTCCCTGGCGCTGTGAGGCAGCAGTGCTAACCACTGAGCCACCATGCCACCCCTGACAGGTTTGGTCAGGGTGAATTACCAATCCAAGAGCAGACCTGAAAAAGACCAATGTCTCAGAGAAGTGCAGCATCGTGAGGTTATCCGTGGGTTTGCAGTAGAGTGAGGTACAGAGGTATCTGTCCTTGATGGAGATGCGTGTGTCCCAGAATGAGACTGATTCTGAAGAGTAGTCCATGGTAAGTCTGATGGTGGCATGATACTTGTTGATATCACTGTGTAGCTGTTTCAGTGATTCCTCACTATGAGTCCAAAGGAAGAAAATTTTGTCAATGTATCATGTATGTAGCATTGGTCGGAGGTTCTGGGCAGCAAAGAGGTCTTGTCTGAACCTGTGCATGAAAATGTTGGCATATCGGGGAGCAAATCTGGTCCTCATGGCTGTTCCATGTGTCTGGATGAAGAACTGATTGCCAAAGGTGAAGATGTTGTGGTTGAG
This sequence comes from Ginglymostoma cirratum, assembly GCA_024137785.1. Classification (NCBI taxonomy): domain Eukaryota; kingdom Metazoa; phylum Chordata; class Chondrichthyes; order Orectolobiformes; family Ginglymostomatidae; genus Ginglymostoma; species Ginglymostoma cirratum. The sequence goes on from JAHRHZ010000021.1 coordinate 43,517,439, forward strand.
GATGAAGTGGATGAGTTGTAGGCTGGTGTCTGGAAATTGACAGTTGTTGGTATTGAGCACTGAGGCTGTTGCAGTGATGCCGTTGTCATGGGGGATGCTGGTATAGAGTGCTGAAACGTCCATTGTGATGAGGAATGTTCCTGGTTCGATTGGTCTGTGGGTGCTGAGTTTCTGTAAGAAATCTGTAAGAAATCTGTAATGTCATGACAGAAGCTGGGGATTCCTCGTACAATGGGTTTCAAGATGCCCTCGACAGAGCCAGAGAGGTTTTCTCACAGGGTCCCGTTGCCTGATATTATCGGATGTCCAGGTGTGTTGGCTTTTGTGTATCTTTGGAAGGCAGTAGAAGTCCCCTGCGTGAGAAGTACACAGAATGAGAGTGCATAGGGTACTCTGAAGGATTGGATCAAAAGTCTTGATCAGTCTGTTCAGTTGACGGGTATGTTCTTTGGTCGGATCAGCAGGTAGTTGTCTGTAATGTTCCTGGTTGTTCAACTGTCCATACCCTTCCATGCAGTAGTCCGTTCTATTCAGTGTAATGATGGATCCTCCTTTGTCTGCTGGTTTGATGACAATATTGTGATTGGTCTTGAGAGCACGGATGGCATTGCGTTGTGCCTGGGTGACATTTTGCACTACCTTGTGAGCTCAGCTGATGAATCAGGCATTTACACATTCTCCGATGGCTTGAACATACCTGTTGAACCCTGGGCAACGGCCCTCCACTCCTTCTTTGCCCGGTCCCCCATGGATCTCTCCGTCAATTGTTCCTGTTCATTGAGACCAAAAGAAAACTGCAGATGCTGTAAATCAGGAACAAAAACAGAAATTGCTGGAAAAGTTCAGCAGGTCTGGCAGCATCTGTGAAGAAAAAAAGAGTTAACATTTTGGGTCCAGTGACCCTTCCTCAGAACTGATGGTGGCTGGGAAAACCTCAGTTTATATTTTGGGGGTGGGGCAGAAATTGTGTCCTCAGCTGAGAACTTCAATCTTGTCTGGTTGAAGGGTGTGGTCAGAGAAGTTGGCGAAGGATTTTCCCGCGGCGGTACTACTTTCAACTGTGGGACCAGAGGGACTTGATGGCGGTGATGCCAGGTTTCTCCAGCTTCTTGTTCTTGGACTGCATGTAGGTGTTGTCGTTCCGTTGCCTCGTCTACTTGGCAGTGTATCGTAAATGTACTGCTGCATCTTGAGCGCAAACTGAGAACATGAACTCTATCTTGATCTTAGGGTTTCTACGCTTGGTATAGAATTGAAGTATGAGATGATAGAAGAGTTTGTGAGAGGTGCGACAGAGAAGTCTGACAGTGTAATCGGTAATAACAAGGTGTAGAGCTGGATGAACACAGCAGGCCAAGCAGCGTCAGAGGAGCAGGAAGGCTGATGTTTCGGGCCTAGACCCTTCTTCAGAAAAAAAATCGGTGTTGTAGGTCAACTAGAGTGGGATCATGATCTGTTGTATTTTCGGGATCTTCTGTGATTTCTTGCATTTCTTCAGAAACATGATGTCTGTGTTGATATGCACGATCTTCTTGGAGATTGTCTACACTTTCAGCCGGTAGTTAGTAGTGTCGATGGTAGCCATATTGTGGAGGTGCCGGTGTTGGACTGGGGTGGACAAGGTCAGAAATCTCACGATACCAGGTTATAGTCGAACAGGTTTATTTGAAAACACAAGCTTTCGGAGCCTTACTCTTTCTTCAGGTGTTAGTGAGAGAGGTAGTATCAGACACAGAATTCAAACACACACACACACACACACACACACACACACACACACACACACACACTCTCTTTCTCTCCGCCCCTCACACATGCACTCTCTCTCACCCCACTCATACTGACACACATTCTCTATCAACCCCTTCTCTCTCTCTGTCTGTCTCTCTCTCTCTCTCACACACACCCACACACATACACACACACACTCTCTCTCACCCCACTCATACCAACGCACATTCTCTATCAACCCCTACTCTCTCGCTGTCTCTCTCTCACACACACAAACACACACACACACACACACAAACACACACACACACTCTTTCTCTCTCTCTGCCCCTCAAACACACCCTCTCCCTCACATCACTCATACCGACACACATTCTGTATCAACCCCTTCTTTCTCTCTCTCTCTCACACACATACACACAGACACACACACACACAAAGACACACACACACACACACACAGAGGCATCTCATACACCAACTCTACAACAAGCGCAGAAACCCTGAGATCCAGATAGAGTTTATATTCTCAGCTTGCTCTCAAGATGCACACACACACAAATACACACACATACACACTCACACACACACACTCAAACACACACATTCATACACATACACACTCTCATGCACACACACACACACACGCACACAAACACACACACACATGCACACTCACACACACTCACTCACACACACACACACACACACAGACACACATGCACACAGACACACACACATATGCGTGCACTTGCACATGAAAATATGGGGTAAATTTGTCTTTGCATATACATTCTATTTTGTTCAAAAAACACACAATTCATAGATAGTCACTCAATATGGCATTTTATAAATTCTTACTTTAGAAATAAAACCAGTCTGACTCCAAACAAAAACACAAACAGATTCTCAACAAAGCCTCCTCAAACCTAATATGCATTTTCTGACCTAAAATGTCACTGAGAAAACCTTTAGTTCTCTCAGGGCAGTGACTTGAAAGGAATTCTGGGATTTACATTTCCATATTAATCAATTAAAACCTTCTAACTGATTAAAGATTTAACAGCATCTTGGGTTTGTTCGATACATCTTCATCAGTGGTATGACCCTCTGATCTTTTGCTTATAAATTCTGTGCCTGATACTACCTCACTAACACCTGAAGATGGAGTAAGCCTCCAAAAGCTTGCGTTTTCAAAAAAACTGTTGGACTATAAACTGGCATTGTGTAATTTCTGACCTATTTTCAATGGTTAAAATACAATGCATGCACTTGAAAAGCATGACAGTATGCAAACATGAAAGGAGAGAATTGGTTAGTGTATTGAGGATGGACTCCTAGCAGTCAATGGTTACCATTATCAGTCCAGGGACAGAGATATTTCTGCTCCGTCAGACTATGGTTAATCAGGCAGTAGGTTGAAATCAAGTGCAGGGATTGGCACTAATTTAATCTGGGATATGGGCCACAATCAAACACTGGGGGAGGGAGCAGAAACCAGAGGGTATGGGGATTTGTAATATCTCTCCATGGTGTCAAGGAGGCTGTGGTGAGTTCAAGTCTGGGGATCGGTCTTGTTATATTGACCAGAGACTATTGAATGGAATAGTTTCAGATCTGGTGGATTGAGGTGGGGTGGGGGGAGCATGCATGTTCTTGAAACAGCTCATGGAAACTCTGAGCAACTCTGGCTTTGATCTGGAGAGGGTACAGGGCTGTCAAGAGCTAATATAACTCGATTTCGAGAGACACCAGTGGTGAATTGGGGAAAATTGATCAAAGCATAAAGTAGATTAACCAACAAGTGGGGAAGGTGAGGGTTATCAGGAAAATAGGAATTATGAAACAGTCAGGGAGGTACAGAATGGGAGTGATCTATTGGGTCACAGGGGAGCCTGCATATCTGCAGCGAACACAAATTCTGAAGCTCAACGTTGATAATAACATGATCTACACTGTGCGCTTATGTTGACAAGGCAGCACACAAAATGGCCAGGCTAATTAACATTTTTTTTCCTGTAATGGGACAGAGTTGATGGCTGCAATGTATAACCAAGCAAGGGGCTATTTCAATCAGCAGTGATTAATCATTAGTCAACGGAGCAAGGGTCATTCACACAAAGCTTCACCTTCTCCATTGGCGATGACAGGTCTTCAAAAGTAACTGTCTCCAAGCATCTGTGATACGCGGGGAAGGAGCTGTCCTCTCAAATCACACAACACTACAGAATCACATGGAGTGCATACTGGTCAGGAATTTGGGCACATATAAAACTAACATCTGTCAGGGCATAACCTACAGATTCATGGACAATGTAGTCAGGGATAAACTATTCTATTAATAGGATTGTGTGCTTTCACTATTCTTACAGATCTGCTTAAAATGAAAATGTGGCACAGATTCTTTTTGTGCTCCTACAACTCTACAAGAACCACCATTGAAGACTCCTGAGAGAACAGCAGCAGTGGCTACTTGATGCTCAACCTACAGAGGGAGAAGGGGAAGGATCCATGGATCTGATGCAGGTATCTCTGGATAAGCGAGGGTCAATGTTGAAGGAGTTTCAGGATGTCCTGAGACAACATCTCATACCTCTGCCAGCTGCTGAACGTGGACCTGCAATCATATTTTTGCAATCAATCTATTTCCCACAGCCTCAAACATAAAGGATGCCCTTAATTTCCATACATAGGACTACACGTCCTTCGACAAGCACACTGGAGAACAGAGCTCCTGAAAATGAAATTCTGATGTCTGAACATTTATCCAAGATATTGAAGTGTACCCACTCAGAGTGTGCAGCTGCTCTACAATCACAGTTGCCACAGGAAGAGCAAAGGAAACCTCTGGGGGAGGAAGATGATGTGGTGAAATCTGAGATAGGTGAGGAGGATTATCAAAGAGACATTAAAAAGGGCAACGTTCCAATGAGCCAGATGGAACAAAGCCAACTTTATAGTGATCCACTTCCAAGATAACTGAGCTGCTCATGTACATGTCCTGCTCCTATTTATGCAGTTGGCTGTCAAGCATCAGCTTGCTGTATTCAACAATACTCCTGGATTTAGATGGATTTTCATTTGCTTTATCTATTCATTAAAAGGATGACTTTCATTTTAACCTGCATTCTGATCCCATCAATTCCTTGAGGGCTAAAGTGTATGTGCAGAACTTGCCATGGACACATGAGCATTAAAGCAGCTGGGATTCATTGCCCACTTCTTTGACCATCATGAATAATACCAAGTTGTCTCACATCCTCCCTGCTGATCTAATGTTCTGCGAATCCCTGCGGTGCTGCAGAATGCAATGAGCCTTCACTTAGCTTCACAATGCCTGAGCATACTCACCAACAAGGTTTTCCTACCATAGGGCACAAAGGCTTGTGCTATTTCCTTCATTAAACTCCAAAATTATGGCCATTGTTAGTCTCAAAATCTTAGATTTTCTATCATGACTTTAAGAAGTAACCCACGTTCAACCCTCTTTTTCATCTTTGCCTCCCTGACGCACCTGTCCATCTTCTTCCCTACCTCTCTGCTCCACCTTTCCCACTGACCAATCCATACTATCCCCCACTTGCATCGACCTATCACTATCCCACCTCCCCTCCCCCAGCCCCACCCCTCCTCCCTCTCTCCTTCTTGACCTGACACAACCTGTCTATTTTCTCTCCCATCTATGCACCCCACCCTTCCTACTGACCAATCCCCACCAACCCCTAAGGGCCTTTCACCACATAGGAAGGTTAATGGAAATACCCAGGTGGGCTTCTTGCAGGTGGGAGTAGGCCCTCCTAATTAGTTACCCTGGGGCCCCGATCGCCTTTGTAGCGCCTGCCTGCAGCAACCTACTATTCCCTCCTTAACTACACTGTGTGTGTTCCTACACTACGTGGGAAAAAGTCTTTGAAGAAGGCGGCTTACTATCACTTTCTCAAGTTCAGCTGGTGATAGGCAACAAACATTGGCCAAGTCAATGATGTCACATCCTGTGAATGAAAGAAAAATCACCTCTCTCTTTGCCAGGACCTATCTGACTGCCTAACTTTGGAGAGCTTGTCACTGTTTACTTAGGCCTGTTAAATCACTTCAGCTCCTGCCTTGTTCAGTGTGAAGGAGGGATCCAGAACAATGGTGTGGTAGAACGAGTTCACCAGCCCCAGGAATACAGAGGCTAGGTCCACTCCTTTTGCTTGCTGGTACCCATAAAACATTTGCTGTGACTGCGTCAGGCTACTGCAATCCATACTACAACAACCTGCTGAGAACTCCTTTAAACATCTGTATCTCTTCTTGATGCACTTCCCCATACAGATGTTCTATTATAAATGCCGCTTACTTACTCATGTTGCTGCCCCTGGATGCTAGTCTGAGCTGTGTGACCTTAAACGAGACTTCAATCACTGGATCATTGGGTGTTTCCAATCTCCCTCAAAATCTGTCAGCTTCTACTCATCTGCAAACGATATCCAACTACGAGTACTACTTTCTTCCTCCATAATGTGAAGAGAATACATATTGGGAGCCTTTGCCTGGGTTTCGCCTAAAAGTCCAATTTCCTCAACTAATGCCATAGCACACAACCACACTGGAGCTGTTTCTGTGGGATCCTGCCGCAACAGCAAATATGTAATGCAAGATTCAAGCATACAGAAGGTCCAAAGACTATGAAGCAGGGGTTCTGTATTTTACTTGCATCAGACCTCTACAAGCACGAAGGGAAGTTGTGGTTAAAGTGGGAAAACAGAGTATTTGCATGGAATTAAGCCTTTACTTCATATCTGGTTGAGAAACTCCTTTGTTAGTCTCTGTCCATCTCTCTCAGTCTCCCTCTATGTGGTCTCTTACTTACAGAGACACCCTTTCCTCCATCAAGGGTCCACTCAACTGCTCAGTTCCCTTCCGCACCATGGCCACTTGCTGATGGAGTCCCTGTTACTTTATCCTATCTTTCTGGCTGATATGACAATCATGGTTGAATAACTGGCAACATGTACAATTTATGAGATCTGGGTGTTATGTTAATTATATGAGGGTGAGGTGAAACCTTGAATGTTAGGCATGACTTCTGATTGATAAAGACCGGTAGTAGGCAAATGATACAGGTTTGGCGATTAAATAGCGGTCAAGGTTAACAGTTGCAGTTATCAAACACTCACTGACCTTGACTACTTGAGTGAGATTGCTGCATTTCTTGTGATGCTGCATCTAGATGATAGAAGCTCAACTCCTGGCATTGACCCCACAGGACCTGGTCCCAATACCTTTTGGTATGGGCCTGAAGTGCTTTCTGCCCCACTACGGAAGTAGGTTGTCTCTCCTCCTCTCCACCAAAACCTCCAGTACAGAATCTGATAAGGTTGGAGCCTACTCTTTGCATGTTGCCATTCCTCATCTTTCCCAGGCTTCATACAAGCCTCCAAGTACATTCTTCAGCTGCAACGCAAATCCTCTTTAAGAGAAACAGAAATTACCACAGAAACTCAGCAGGCCTGGCAGTAGCTGTGGAGAATAGAGTTAATGGTTCAAGTCTGGAATGACTCTTTGGACCTGAAAAGTTAACTTTGCTTTGTCTCCATAGATGCTGCCAGAGCTGTTGAGCTCCTTCAGCAATGTCTGACTTTGTTTCAGATCTTCAGCATCCACAATTCATTGTTTTATTCCTCTTGAAGAGATGCATGTTTGCTTGGAGCAGCACTATCAAGCTATGTTTTGGACCATCTGCTGCAGCTTGCTGCGGCTAACAAACGGCATGGTTAACACCGTACACGAAAATCATTATAATGATTAGACAACTGAAAGTTGATCTGTTTTTATCTCAACCACTGATAGCAGATTCCCATGAGTTTTCAGGATCTAATTTAATTCTGTGGGAGCTTTCCTTCAGTTTTACAATGACGGGTCTGGTACACAGTGTGCACTTTTTATGTAAAATGATGTCCCCTAACTTCAGAATCAGCAACCATTTCATTCTTCTGCTCTCCCCTTTCCCCCACCCCACCCTTAAAATCTGCTGGCAACTCCAAACAGGTAACTGATCACACAGCAATTGGATTGTTGTAACTTCTGCATTGGTTCAGTGAAGGAAGGAAATTTGCAACTGCTGTGCAATCTGACCTGTCAATAACTGTTGCTTTTGGGCTCTTGAGGTGCAACAGTAGTGTCAGGAGACCTGGTGTGTCATAACATCTCTGAAAAGCTAGATTAGAGAATATGTCTATAACTCCATTGATCAACTCTCGTCTACCTGACAACTAGGGATAGACAATTAATGCTGATCTGACTCATGAAGAACATCCAAAGCATAAATTTTAAAAAATGCTCTTACAATTATAATGGCTTTCTGAACAAATAAGTATTACCGGTCAGATTCCAGTCAAAGTTAATTCTTTCAGTTCCAAATATAATTAAAACCTGCACTCGGATTGTCACACCTTAATTAACTGATCTGTTTATCGTTCAAAGGGATCGCAAGTTGCAAAAAAAATTATATGAAAGTTTTCCACCCAATTACTATCACTTTCATTCAGAGCTTCTACTTTTAAAAATGATGTGAAAATTCATCTGCCAGTAATATAATTTGGCAATATGAGTGTTGACGTGTATTTGTCACATTTTAACTAAAATCACATAAATTGTTGTCACTTTAAATAAGTTCCAGCACTTTTATAGATTACCAGGCAAAATGTTTATTGCTGAGGATCACGTATTCATTAGTTGACATGACATTCCCAGTATGTTCCAGCATCTGATTCCATCACCACAAATTTTAATTATCCTACAAAACTATAGTACATGAGGTTACACCAGCATTGATAATTAGCAGACTTTTGCAGCCCAGTCCTTTTTCAGGACAGAGACACAACCCCCAGATTATTACTTGCACAAATAACGATAGACTGCAAAAAGAATCTGGAGGGACGACTCTATTTCAAACTTGTCTGCAGAGACAAACAAACTATTGTATATATAGTGAAACTTAGTACAGTCCAATATTTCCTTCAGATTTGTGCAGTGACCACATAGTCTAGGAATTAAGGCTATATCATATATGCCTTACATTTATAAAAGATTAGTAAAACAAACACAATCTTTTATCGTGTTAGCTCCATTCTCCAGTGATACAAATTTCATGATGAACCAAAAATGCAGAGTTGCTAACCCCTATATTAGATTGATCATTGATGACTTAAAAAAGTCGAGTTGAAAATATTCTGTATTTAATTTTGCAATCAGTTTGACAAGTCGGAACATAAATATGACATGTTTGCATCCTGTCAACCTTGTGTTACTGAGCCAACTTCACTACTAGAGGCAAAACAAACTGACAAACAATCCATTTATGATTCAGAAGTGCTGAGAAGTGGCCTCAGTAGTTCTGGATTCCCTTTTCATGTCAATGACCATCGCCAATTCAAATTTGTAACAGTTTAGTTTGACATACTATATGATGCTCATTTGCAATTTGGTATTTCAGCGAGTTCAGCCAATAAGCTGCTCTTCCTATACAAAATTAAAGAAAAAGAATTTTCCCAAGTAGTGTTCTAACTAAGTCTGCATTATCATTTTAAAAACAGTGTAAATGATCTGAAAATTTGTTAAAGTAAATTCATTTGTGCTTGGACAGAATTCCATCCCAATACTTAACAATAATTGCTTTAAATTGCATTATTTAAATAGATCGTCAGAATTTAAATTTGCATAAATATTTTCAGGGCATGACAGTCTCATTTTCACAAAGATGAAGACAACTTGATTTGGCCAAGCTGCATTACATAAAGAATACTTGCTAAGTTAATGAGAATATTGGAAGCAAAACAGATGGTTTGAACAGGGTTAAATACTATTTAAAGAATGCTTGCCAAAATGACAAGAGCTTTGGAGAAAACATCATTTTACTTTGACTCAGTAACACAATGTAAAATTTCAGTTACTTCAACCAATCATTCATCACTAAATGTGGGAGAACATATCTTACTGCAGCAGTAAATGTTTACCTCTCCGTTTCACTGATTTTCATGTTGTTGACAATTTTCTGTATCACCTGCCTACAGTAATTATACATTGAGTTATGTTTGGCAGTTAAATTTCATCTGTTGTTAACATATTTCATTTGCAAACATCCAAATAACTTTATACTTTTGTGGATTGACATTTTAATTTTAGCTGTTGCAGACATGAATACAAATCTCAGTGGTGGTGGGGGGAAGCTATATCAGAAAGACTGTGCTGAAAACAACAAATACTGGAGATGACAGCGGGTTAGACAGCATCCATGGAGAGAGAGACCAAGCGAACGCTATGAGCTTAGATGACTTTTCACCAGAGCTGAAGCTCAGAAAGTCAGTGCATCTGTTAATACAATTTAAATCAATTATAACGGGGCATGTGGATAACTAATTTATGACTCCACTTCAATTTATTAAACAAGTCAACCTACTCCCAATCTGTATTCTTAATTTGAAATATTTTACTTAAGTAGGAGTTTCACATTGAAGTTGGGCCACCTTCATATCGTTATGATGGTTAGTTTAAATGTAAGTCAATTTAACTTCTGTCAAAAAATGCTCAATAATCAGTGCTTTCTCTAAAACAACCCATTATTGCTACAGTTTGGAGTGCTCAGTTTATATGTTTAACTTAAGTTTTGAATTTGTCACCTCAATCTCTTGTTTACTAATGGAGCAAGATGTGACGTCAGACTGTTACTTACATGGCGTACCTAAATTAGTTTCAAAAAAATGCATTCCATTTGCTTGTACTTTCTCGTATTCAAATTGTCTATCAGAAGGTCCTATACCTGGTGAGCATTTTTATGGCTGTTCTTATTTCTACTCTTTCATAGTTTGAAAACTGTCATGATTAAGCAATTTGTATGGTGTCTTCCCAGGTCAATGTACCCTCCAAGCTTTCATGAAATGTAGTGTAAATATATGATCAGTCTGAGTTTTAAAGGTCCAGTACGTGAATATTATAATGAACTTCATCACACTGTGAAGGGTAAAATCTGTAAAATGTGTCATGTAGATTTGATTCAGGTAATGAAAATGATGATTAAAGGAGATGAAACAGATTCAGCTCATTGAACGAACTTAGTCTGTCTGAGGGACTGTTAGAGCTTGTCCTTTAGGATCATCAAAGCGATCATTAGTTGTTAGCTGCATGATCATATGGATGCCGTAGGTAAGGATGCACAAAAGAACCAGAGATGTCACCAGGGCCATCCAGATTGCATGAGTGAAGAATGAGGTGCAGTCAACTGCATAAGAAAATAAGTTATTCTCCACATTGAAACCCTGAATCTGTTGAGGAAAAGAAAATATTATAAAAACAAGAAAATTTGAAGCATATGTTAGTATTTTAGTCAAGAGCAAATCTACATTATAGAAACTTGCATTAGCTTCTATGCAGGGCAATGTAATAAATCTTGTAATGTGTTGAGTTGGCTTGAGTTTGGCACTGCGAGAGGTGCCATTTTTCTAATGGGATCTGAATTCTGCAGGAGACAGTGATAGAGTGGTAATGTCACTGGACAGTATCCCAGACTATGCTCTGGAGGCGTGGGTTCATCCCACCACAGTAGCTGGTGGAACTTAATCTCAATGGATAAGTCTGGAATTAAAAGTTAGTCTCAGCAATGGTGACCACAAAACTATTGTCAATTGTTGTAAAAACTTAACTGGTTCATTGATATCCTTCAGGGAAGATTATCTGTCATCCTTACCTGGTATGGCCTACAGCAATGTGGTTAGCCTTTGATTGCCCTCTGCAACATAGCAAACCTTTCAGTTCAAGTTCAGTTAGAGATGGGCAACAAATGCCCACAACCCACAAAAAAAATTACATTCTGTTGCTCTGTTAAGTTGACAACAAGTACACTATGGTACTATTGTAAGAGAAAAGGAGGTCTTCTGTTGTCCCGTTCCCCACGTCCAATAGTGATCCCTCAACCAACACCACTCAAGGAACAGATTACCATTGTTGTCATTTCTGTTAATGGGACCTTGTTGAACGCAAATTAGTTGTCCCATAACAGCATTACAACAATGACCACATGGCTACATTTCAAGAAGTACTTTCTTAAATGCGAAGGTTTTGGACAGCCAAAATTTGTGCAATATACTGTGCATGGGCTTCTTATGTTAAGGAGCTACAACTTCAATTCTTCCTATTCAGCAGACCCAAATACAAATAGATGCCATTGAAATGTAGCTCACTCGAGTATAAGATTGCAGATTCTACCATTTCCTATTCCACACGGGGCAATGGAATAGCAGATTCTGTTCACAGCATGTGAAGGTGTTAATAGTGCAGCAGCAGGTGCAGGAAGCAGCATTACTGCATCTTGAATCGAGGATGCTTTAATACGCCACTTTTCAGTAGATCTCAGTTTCATTTTCTCTGATAAGAAACAGCAAACACTGAAATCTGAAGAGACTGTGTGTTGGCTAGTGATGTAACGTGGACTGTATTGTCTCCTCATACTACTTAAAATTAGTATGCCTTTTAAGGCAACTCACCCAACATAATAAAACTATTGTGAATGAAAATGTTGGCTTTTATTAATGTGATGATTGTAAGGTTTGATGGAAAGCAACCATTTTTGAATTTCTCATACTTACTATTCAATCAACAGTTGCGTTTCTTAATAATAAAGAGTCCGACAGATTAATTTATTCCATGTCACCTATTTACCTGAAATTCAGAAATGGTGATAGTCCAAGCCTTAGCTGCCTTGTTAGCAGGGATGAATGTCACACCGTTAAGCCAGCTGGTTCCTACAAGCTGACAGTGAAAGGAATACTCCTGTGGTGCTGAGATACCAGACACATTAAACACTGCGACATGGAGCTCATCCTGCACAATTTCAACAAAATCCAATTTGAACCAGTTTCGGGCAGATCCAGTGTAGAACATGTTCCTCATTAAAAACCTTTGAAGGAAATTAAAATATCCAAACCATTTTGTACATTATCTTACTGCTTGGTAAATGAATTGTTCAAAAGAATTTAGTTTTTCTACAATGTGGCAGAAAAAATACCATGCCAATGTAACTGGTTAACAATGTTCTTGAGTTGTTAGGCCCTTGTGAAAAATGTACTTCAAATGACAATGAAAACAGTGAAGGAATTAATTTATAAGAAATAGTCATAGGTGAGGAGTAGAGGTGAGATAGTGACAACATCCAAAGGATATAAACAACAGTTAAGAAAGGACCACTTTCATTGATTTATTATATATGATGCTATGACATTGAAAAGTGATAATATGAAGTAAAAGCATTGTATCATAAGGCACAAATTGTATGACTTTAAAATTGTGAAGGAATTATGTTTACAAGTCTTGAAACCAAAATTACCTACCCACCAATCCAATTGTACTTAAATATAATATATAGTCTTGATGATGTATGAATATCATGGAAAGTCAGCACGTAACAGAACACCCAAATCCGTTTTCTGTCAATTTCTTACATCAAAAACTTCTATGTCCATGTTTATAAAGGAGGATGCCTTGTAACATGTTCAACTTACAAATTATTGCAAATATCTGATTTCATAATTCACATGTTTTAAAAAAGGCAGCTTTTAGTTGATGAACTGAGTTTATATGTAAATGAATGAAAATCTTGTGAAATACTAACTTTGTCAGAGATTTGTCAGAGGAAGAGTTAGTGAGGAGAAAAAAAGCTGGAAGCTTTTCCCAGCATGAGGCTACAGAGAGAAATCTACAGTAACATTCATAACAAATAGTAGATAGCCCAAGGACATACTGGGAAAAGCAATTCATGTCTATCCACAGCCAGGACGATGAACAAACTGGCCATTAGGAACTGTAGGCATGTCCATGAGTTTTAAATCACTGAGCACGTATGAAGTGAGGCCAAACTTGAATTGTGAAGTCCTTAGGAATGAGGTTTTGATGTTAAGTTGGAGAGATGTTTAGCAAAAAGCTAATGGAAGGCTCTCCATGAAATTTTATATCTCAGAAAATACCTGGAACATTCAGGAGAAACCTGAGTGAGTTCCAGGGAGCTGTGACAAATTTTGTTTGATCTCAGGAGGAGAAGTGGATGAACACTTATGATATCATAATGTATAAGAGAACTCTCGGGTGAACTTGGGACTTAAAAATGGAGCTGGGTTAAGAACTAACAAACTAAAGTATTACTATGTGCTTGCTTTGTTCACGAATTTTATGTATGTAAAAGTTAGTGTTGTTTAAAGCAGGTGTAACTACATAATTATCAGGAGCCAGCTGCTATTTTTATCAGTCTAGTTTGAAAGTTGTGACTTTATTAAATAGATTACAATAACTTTTTGCTTGCATAAAAACAAATCCCTGTCACTAAATCAGAAACGGCATGAAAATTACCTGATCTCCAGAGTATTAACGTGGAGGAGAGGATTTTTTTGAAGTGAATACTTGAGTGATAATCTAAAATAAGATACATAACATGATAGTTTTATTAGGTCACTTTATAATAGAAAGCTTTAAATATGAAGTTCAAAACTCTATGCATAAATCTGGAAGCACAAGATAAACACAATTTGGCTAATTCTGGATTATATAAAATCAGAAAGTTGTATGATTAAAATAAAAATGACTGACAAATAATATAACCTCCTACAATACCTATATGGGTTCAAGCTTCCATGAACACAACACTTGAAACATCTAGGCTGACACCTCACTGCAGCCCTGAGACTGTGCAGAAATGTACACCATGCCCATTAGAAAATAAGCATTCCTATGCATTTAGAAAATTATAAGGTTAGCAAAGCATAGCTCATGGTCACTGTGATAGTAAGCAGCAAATTCAGAGTAAAACATAACTCAGATGCCAGGTATTGGTTCCTCACATATTGCCAGCTTCTGACCATGGATGAGATAGCATTCAATTGTTCTCTCACATGCATTTCTGCTGCTCTGGTTCTGCTGTTTGTTATAGGGGAGCACACACCTACAAAATAGCCATCTCTCTGTGGATATCATGGAGCTGTACCTTCAAACTCATCAAATTAAATAGGCCAGTTTTCTTGTTCACTAAAAGGATAACTTTAAGGGTCATCAGTGACCTTTTTAAATTCTGCTGAAATCCATTCATTAACACTTCAGTTTGTAATACCTCTAGTTTATGTTCTGTGCATATGGAAGATCAAATCTATAGACACCAACCTGAATGTTACCTAGAAAATTAGGTTTTGGGGAGTTGGGTTGAAGCTGCTACTGGATAAAAAGGGATTAAGGGGAGATCTGATAATATGGATAAGGTGAATTTCTTCCAATTAGCTGATCCTACAAGAACCAGGAGCACAGATTTAAGGTTTTGTGAAGTGATTCAAAGGTAATGTCATGGATCAGACCAGATCCCCTCAAAATATAACAAGAAGGTAGCCTAGAACCTAACTCATTCTTATTTTAAAGGTAAATGTGAGGTTCTGTGTTCCAAATGCAATTTGATTTGTCAACCTACTCAACTTTAAGCAAAACATAATTTATTCAAACAGAATCGTTAAAACACAACAAAAGAAAGAGGAACTTTAAACAACAACTTTATTGGAAAGCTTAACAGAATAATGGATTATTTTAATCTAAACAGTAACTGTTTCAATATAGTGACAGTCCATAAGCACACTCTTGGTAAAAGGCAAATTCAGAATAACAGAATTGTCTCACATGCAACTCCCACAACTCAGGAGAAAAAATATCCAGGGAAATCTCAGACAGAGTGTGTAACAGTTCCAACCCTTCTGAGACCCCAGAACCAATTGCTGAAAGCTAAAATAAAATCCCTGGTTCTGTGGGAGCTCGATCACACCCATTCAGGTTGCTTTTATTGTTTCAATCTTTAAAAAAAACACACAAGTCTTCACGAGTTGTTTATCTTCTCATATATTGTTTTGCACCTGTCCCTCAATCTCCCACCAAAAGAAACAAGGACAAAACACACCTCTTAAAACCACAGCAGCGTCACAGTAATGATAAGGAAGAATATTTCTGACACAATGAGTGGTGATGACTGGCAGCTCTCTGCCCATGAGGGTTGTGGAAGCAGAGTTGATCAACAATTGAAAAATAAGTTTGGATGGAAACTCAAATGAAATATATTTGCAGGGCTATGGAGATAGGATGGGTAAATGAGACTGATTGCATTTAACCACAGAGAACAGGCATAGACGGACCAATTGGCACCCTTCTGCGTCATAATGACTCACTGCAGAATATAAGGTCCAAGTGTATGGGAAAAGAATACTTTAGAATTATAACCAAATTTTAATCTGCAAAATAAAATCAATTTTATAGATAGCAGGATGGACAGAATTTTCTCTTGACCTATACTCCTCATAAGCTGCTACAAATTCATATCCAAGCTGGCAAAAGTGAGCTTCAGACAATTGTTAGTGGTTATTCAGGAATATGCCTTACTTTGCAAATTGTGAACTGTTGGGGGATAAAATCAGCTACTCAGACAAAAGAAAGTGATGTCCGTCTTTACTACTTCATCAACTTACGTGCTATTAGTGGTTGAACATATCGAGTTTGTGGAGTCCACTGAATTAGATATGAAAGTTTTATTGGTCAAGTCGAACAATGTTCCATTGGCTGTTAGTTGCAGACTGGTAGCATGGAAAAGAATGCATGTATTTGTACCATTTGTTACGTTCAGGGGTGGGTACAGAACAGGGCTAATTGAATCTGTGGTCATTAATCGCCGTCCAGTTTGAACAACTTCATTGCTAGTCTTTCTGATAACCTGAAACAGTAAAGACAGAATGTCAGTAAAGGGAGGTGAAACAATTTGATTACAAACAGTGGAAACATTAACAATGAATCACTCCCTTACATACAATTTAGATCCTTTCTACAGGTAAATAAACCATATTACCATGGTACATAGGCTTGCTTTAGGTTCCATGTGTTGAATTTTATAGGCCCTCTGCTGGTCTACCTGAAGATGAGTGACACAGAAAATAAAGCATGTGGCGGGTGTATTGCCTTTTCGTCCACCATACACTGGTAAGGCAGCAAGTCCAAACTAAGGCCTGGTGAGGGGTCTGAAGTAGACAATTAATGGTCACTTAAGGGCCTCATTTTCTCTCAGCTGCAGTTCTTTGGGCTGCAGAGAAGGATGGGTACTGTTGAACAGCCCAGCAGCTTTCAATGTACAGACTTTTGGCAAGCAAGACAGCCCTGTACCCTCCTCCGAGAGCGGGGTGGAGGTGGGGGGAGCGCGGTGGTGTCATCTGTGATCACTGAAACATGCTGTAAAATTATACTCTTCCATGTATCCCTCCACCAACACCTAAAACTCTCTGTCACTCATTCTCACTGTCCAGATGAATGAAACATTTTTTTTGTTCATCTCACTGAGAGTCAACCACATTGCTGTGGGTCTGGAGTCACATGTAGTCCAGACCAGGTAAGGATGGCAGTTTCCTTTCCTAAAGGACATTAGTGAACCAGATGGATTTTTCTGACGATCATCAATGGATTCATGGTCATCATTAGACTCCTAATTCCAGATGTTTTTTGGTTTCAGTTCAAACTTTACCATCTACCATGGTGGGATTTGAACCCAGGTCCCCAGAACATTACCTGGCTCTCTGGATTAATAGTCTAGCAATAACACCACTCAGCTATCACTTCCCCATATTGATTCGACTCATCTTGTAGTCTTTAAGTTGGAGGATAACTGCAATTTGCATGTTAATTTGCAATTACATATTTTTATATTTTCTTTCCCTCAGGGTGGGGCCTGCAGGCAGCTCTGTCCAACTCCCCACATTTATCTCAGGATCTACAGCAGATCTCTCAGTGAGGACATCCTGTCTCTAAGGTCCTGCTTTGATCCATTATATACTGACCCCAGCCTAATATTTCAGCAAGGCAGCCAGATAATTCCAGTCGATATGATGTTGACAGAATGTATCTGTGTGTTTGTGTGCACGAGTGTGTGTGCTTGTGTCCCTGTGTCTGTGACTGTGTGCATGTGTCTGTGTGCCATGCAATGTCTTTCCCTGTAAAATGTGTCCCTTGTTTATGCACCATTTCTGTTTACAACAATCTTAATCTTGTCAATTCTAAATTAAGTCTCACAAGATTACTTTCTTTCTACCCCAGTTTTCCTCCTTGTAAGTCTACCAAAGCATTTACTGCTTCTAAGTATCATCCCGGTGCCAGAGAAAAATCATGCAGCATGCCTCAAGGCTATCGCCTGGTGGCTTTGACATCCATTTTACTCTCACAGTTCACCAATGTGCAGGTTAGGTGGATTAGCCATGGGAAAAGCAGGGTTACAGGGATGGTGTGAGTGTGGGTAGGATGCACTTTGGATGTTCAGTGTGGACTTGATGGGCCGAATGGCCTGTTTCCACACTGTAGGAATTCTATGATTCTATGATTAAATTATGAAGTGTTCCGAGAAGCTTGTCATGGCTGACATCAACTCCAGCTTCCTGGTTTGCCTTGATCCCTTGCAATTTGCCTACTGGTGCAACAATACCCCAACGACCCAATCGTCAGCGCTGACTATGTCCTGAACCATTTTTGAGAAGGTCAAGTCAGAGGCAGAACATTTTACAAGCAAAGGGTGGCAAGTTTACGTAAGTGAGGAACTGATTCAGGAAAGTTCCCAAACAATCCAGGTTCATCCATTGGGATCCACCCTCCTCAAACTCACTATGATCAGAATCAATACATTCTTAAAGGATGCCAAGGAGAATAGAGAAAATTAAAAATGCACTGGTTTATACAATTTTCACTTAGAGGGCTTTGAAACATTAATCATCCAGCATTGCTCAAGACTAAAATGAGATAGCAAATTCAAACTACTTATGGAACAAAACATATAAACCATTAATGGCTAATGGGTTAATGATTTACATGGAAGAATTTACAACTGTACTTAGAGGTTAGAAGTTTTATTCTTATGCTATTACTCACCACATTAGATCTCAAAGCTGTATAAATGCCAGAAAATGGTAGGCCTTTCTTTCTCAATGTATTGATTACCATTCCAATCACTTTATCTAGAAATTGAACTGAAATGATTTACGATATCCAGGACACATATTTAAAAAACAAAAATAGGGCAGTCAATTCTAATATGGTTGAAATACATTTACTTTCTCAACACGACAAGAATGAATACTACTGGCACCTGAATGAACAATCAGCTGAAATAAGATAACGGATGGAATGTTCACTTGAGAATATTTGTACTGCAAAACTCTTAAATACAATCAATTAAGATTCACCACTTTGAACTTGTGCAAACATTAAACTGTTATATTTTGCATACATTTTCAATCATAAAACTCCTACAGTGCAAATAGAGGCCATTTAGCCCATTGAGTCTGCACCAAACTTTTGAAGAGCCACCGCACCCAGACCCACCCTATCCCCATGCTGCCAACTTAACCTGCACATCCCTGGACACCACAGGCAATTTAGCATGGCCAATCCACATAGCCTGCACATCTTTAGACTGTAGGAGGAAACTGGAACACTGGGAGGAAACCCACACAGACACGGGGAGAACGTGCAAACTCCACACAGACATTTGCCCGAGGCTGGAATCAAATCCAGGTCCCTAGTACTGTGAGGCAGCAGAGCTAACCACTGAGCCACCCTGCCACCCTGCATAAAAGTTAAATGAGAACAAAAACGATTGTTTTACACTAATATATAAATCAGTTAACTGTTCTGAAACTATATATATTTTAAATCAAACCCTTCTTTATTGTGACCCTAAATGTTATTGAGCTTGTGGAGATGGAGGTGGGGTGGCATTGCGTAGGAGAAGGAAGGAAATGACGAAAAGCAGCGATAATAGGTACTGCAGATGCTGGAGAATCCGAGATAACAAGGTGTGGAGCTGGATGAACACAGCAGGCCAAGCAGCATCATAGGAGCATTTCTGAAGAAGGGTCGAGGCCCGAAACGTCAGCTTTCCTGCTCCTAT
>JAHRHZ010000021.1:43542140-43580471 GCA_024137785.1 Ginglymostoma cirratum
CTATGATGCTGCTTGGCCTGCTGTGTTCATCCAGCCCCACACCTTGTTAACTTTATCATCAGGTTTATCATTGCGCTTGATGCATTAAAATCTAGTGATATGCTTTTGTACTTAACACTTTGACGTACTTTCAGTGACAACAAAAGGATCAAAGGCAAAAACTCATTGAATGCTTCAATTGCTTTATAACAGTTCTTACTATTCAGATGGTCTTTTTTCTAGTTACAACTTAAAAACGAGGTGCCAGTGCACCATATAGAAATGGTTAGGTACTTAAAAATATACCTGTCAACTGCTGCTAAATTTATGATGATTAAGTTTGGTTTTGAAGGATCTATTTCCAGTTCTGACGCGTCAAGTTGGTCAGTTTGAACGTTGGTCCAGTTTTGTTCTTCTTGCAGATGTTCTATGGCTCTCTGATCAACTGCTGGCAGAATCAGCGATGAGTTTGAGGATTCAAGCAATTGCTGAAAA
The DNA here is from genome assembly GCA_024137785.1 of Ginglymostoma cirratum. Taxonomy (NCBI): domain Eukaryota; kingdom Metazoa; phylum Chordata; class Chondrichthyes; order Orectolobiformes; family Ginglymostomatidae; genus Ginglymostoma; species Ginglymostoma cirratum. The sequence goes on from JAHRHZ010000021.1 coordinate 43,542,615, forward strand.
AAAATACATTTGATCGATCAGATTCACAGAATCAACTTCACAACTCAAATTGTCTGTAAAGGGAAACTTTGAAAAAAAATGACCATACACTAAACCTCAGTGGAGTATAATTTGTTCTGTGGGGTTATTGATTTAGAAACACACAGACTGAAAGACATTTATTTCTTTATTACAAAGCATATTAATTGTGCTAAATAAAAACCAAAAGAACTGCGGATGCTGTAAATCAGGAACAAAAACAGAAGTTGCTGGAAAAGCTCAGCAGGTCTGGTAGCATCTGTGAAGAAAAAACCAGAGTTAAGTTTCGGGTTCGGTGACCCTTCCTCAGAACTGAGGGAAATTGGGAAAACGTTGGCTTATATGCAGAAATTAGGGAAGGGGATGGGGTAGGGAGTAAACAATAGGATAGAGCCCAAAGAGAGAGAAGAGCAGTTGGATAGACAAAGGAATTGATAACAATCTGGCTAGGAGGGCGAATAGTTGTTAGTGGGGACTGTTAGTGACTAACAATAGGTAGCGTGTAATGGCAGACTATGTGATAACAGGGCCTGGTGTGTGGGGTAGGGGGCTGAGACATGGGAGAGTTTAGTTTAAAATTATTGAACTCGATATTGAGTCTGGGAGGCTGCAGGGTCTCCAAGTGGAAAATGAGGTGTTGTTCTTCCAGCTTGCGCTGAGCTTCGCTGGAAAACTTCAGCAAGCCAGAGACAAGAAATGTTGGCAGGGAACAGGATAGTGTGTTAAAGTGGCAGGCAACAGGTAGTTCAGGGTCTTTTTTGCGAGCAAAACGTAGATGTTTGTGAAGCGGTCACCCAGTCTATGCTTCACTTCCCCAAAATGGAGGAGACCACACTGTGTGCTGCGAATGCAGTAGCCTAGAATCTGGGAAGTGTAGGTGAAGTGTTGCTTCACCTGAAAGGTATGTTCAGGCCCTTGGATACTGGGGAAGAAGGAAGTAAATGGGCAGGTGTTACACCTTCATTGGTTGCAGAAGGTGCTGTGGGACTGTGGGGAGTGTTGGGGATGAAGGAAAAGTGGGCCAGTGTGTCCCGGAGGGAACGGTCCCTGCGGAAGGCGGGCAAGGGCGGGGAGGGAGAATATGTGTCTGGTGGTGGCATCTTGCTGGAGGTGTATTTGCTGGCACTGCTACAGTCATGATCTTTCCATTTCATACTCCAATCCTGGCATTTTGCACCATTGTGTACTGGAGAGGGAGTGGCTTCAAATGTCACTCGGGAAATAATGGACATGTCTCATTTTTCTAGTCCTGCGTTTCTAATCAAAAAATCAATCTTGAGGCAGTGCACCTCCAAAAAAAGAGACAGAAGCAGTATATCACCACCAATTATTAGCCCTTGCTTCTCAATTTCCCTGCTAAAGTGGAGCTTTAATATTATTTGTTGGTATTATAACATTTGTTCGGCTGTCATCGCCAATTTCCAGCCTAATAAATGCTGTTCACTTTGTATTTCAAATAATTTGCCTCAGTAGAAAAGCTGCACACCGACACTCCTTGAAAGTGGAGTCACAGGTAGGTAGGATAGTGAAGAAGGTGTTTGGTATGCTTGTCTTTATTGGTCAGTGCATTGAGTATAGAATTGGGAGGTCATGTTGCGGCTGTACAGGACATTGGTTAGACCACTACTGGAATACTGTGTGCAATTCTGGTCTCCCTGCTATAGGAAGGATGTTGTGAAACTTGAAGGGTTCAGAAAAGATTTACAAGGATATTGCCAGGCTTGGAAGCTTTGAGCTGTTGTGAGAGGCTGAATAGACTAGGGCTACTTTCCCTGGACTATCAGAAGCTGAGGGATGACTTTATGGAGTTTTATAAAATCATGAGTAGCCCAAAACTGTTCACAGTATTCCATCTGTGACCTGACTGGTAACCTTCAATGAAATCTCTCTGCTTTTATATTCCATTCTCTGAAATAAAGGCTAACATTTCATGAGTGTGGTTGCTAGCTTCTTTTGATTCATGGACAAGAACTTCAAAATCCCTCCATGCTGCAGCTTCCTGCAGTCTTTCTCCTATTAAATAATATTCAGCCCCTCTATTCTTCCCGCCAAAGTGCATAACCTGACATTTCTCCACATTATATTCCATCTGCCAAATTTTTGCCCACTTGCTTAACCTTCCTACGTTCCTCTGCAGACTTTTTTCGTAACAACATGGAGAGGAAATTTAATCAAAATTTTGATGGGGTGCAAGAGTTGAGGGATTTAGATATGCAGAAATTTACCAGGATAATACCAGAGTTGGAAACTTCAGTTATATGGAATAGGTAGAGCAGCAGGATTGTCATCCTTCAAGCAGAAAAGATTAAGAGGAACTTCATTGAGATGTTTCGAATTATGTGTGGCTTTGATTGATTAAGAACAAATGGTTTCCGCTTCTAACTGGGTCAGTAATGAGAGGTCATAAATTTAAAATAATTAACGTAAGAACTCGAGGGGAAGTGAGGTGAAATTTCTTCACACATGGGATTGCTATGATCTGGAACATAATATCTGAAGGGATTGTAGGAGCTGATTCTAGAAGAATAATTAAAAGGCAAATGGACAAATACTTGAAGAAGCCTATTTTAGTGTAATGGTGTAAAGCATGCATCTGGGGCTAGAATAGACAGACTTTTCAAACTGGTAGCACTGGGTCGAGACTTCCTGTAGTGCTATCAAATTCCATAATTTAAAGTCTTATAAACAATTTTTAAATCATCTCATAGTTCAAGCTTTAATATGACATTAATTTAGTCACTTTACAGAAAAGCAAAAAAAAAATATTAAAGGTCACTGCAGTTCCCCTTTCTTTTTTAAATATGCAGGTACAGTCTCTCAAATTCAACAGCATCATGATTGAGGCTATGTCAGACTTTGGATTTTTTCAGATTTCAAGTTGGGTGCTTTGGGCCATAGTTCAGGCCTATGCGGAATGGGTAGGGTCAAGGGTTGCTTGAAGCATGACACACCAGTGATGAAGCAGCTAACAAGTCTGGCACCATGCCATGTAAGGCTAATCTATACAGAAAGGCCCATTTTAATCAAGTAGAAAACAAAATGATGCATGATCCAATGTAAAAAATCTCTAGTTTTTGGATCACCCTGGTCTTTGACAGCCAGTGAAAATGCAAGAAAAAGGTGGTCGTGAGTATGACCAAGATCTGTTTTGACTGCAATCAGGAGAAATTTATTCACTACAAGAGTTATGAAATTTTGGAAAAGTCTGTCCCAGAGCTCTATGGATGCTCAACAATTGAGAATACTCAAGGAAGGGGCTAATATATCTTTGGGTATTAGGAATTTGAAGATAGTACAAGAAGATGCAATTAAATATAAGACTAACTGTGAACTTCTTGAATGACAGAGCAAGCTTGAAGAGCCAAATGGTCTCTTAGAACTCTATTTCCCATACTCTTGGGTTTTACATAAGTTATTACAACCATCCACACTGTGCATCCTGGGGGCTAATTTCCTTTGTATTTTAAATGTTCAGCACATTTTCTTTAGTTTCTTACATTTTTAGACTGTAATTTATAGTTCATTATTTTGCTTTGGACAGAAACTATGCAGCATTACATGTATGAATGTTATTATTTCACAGCTAATAGAACTAAGACAAATAAACCAACAACAATTAAGTGTAAAAGTGGAACAATTAAGAACAAATAAGAAAAACTTGTTTCCCTTTTCTGGTAGGTAAAACTTGACAAATATCGCAGAAATAAATGATTGATTACAACTGTTAGCCTAACAGGAAGGTGAAATATGCTATTTTCTTGTCATCAAATTTTCAATTTTTTCCATAATTCCTGTGAAGATTAAGCCTTTTGATTGACAGATTATTTTGCCCTATAAATAGAATAGATAAGCCAAAATAACACATTAATAAAGTATGTTCCATCATGTGCTAAGTTATTTATTTAGAAGTTACGTTGTTAGTATTATCAGATTTCCAGCCTTTGTATGTTCCTCACTGTTATATTTTTGCCTATTTCTTTCTCCCATTACAATTAATGAATTTAGGCATCACAATTTTGATCACAGAGAAATTGCTGCCAGCTCAGATTCTCATTGTCCATTATCACATTTTCATCAAAAATACCAGATGAACTTTTCTTCCTCTTCAAAATGAGTCAGCCATTTTGACCTGAAGGAATGTCCTTTGCTGTAGATCAATTCTCATAAAAGCTGACAGGTCAATTCTGTTAGAGACGAAGTTGAAAACTTTTGTCAGTACCAAGTATAAATGTGCAAGTATTTTTGTCTTTCTCGCTGTTCTCCATATGCACGAGGAGCTCTGTTTTAATCAGCACCATACCATTTTTGTGACATTTTGTAAGCTTCAATTTAACGGCATGGAGAGAGGTCATCCTAAAGTGAAGCCTTCAGTCTTACCTTATTATTCCATTGGAACTCAAGTGGAACAAAAGTGTGGTAAGTTAGATAGTTAACTGGAAAAAATATTCAGGACTTTATGAATCATCTTGTCAGACACTGGAAGTTTACATTCAAACATCCATTAATTGTGAGAGATCACTCATGTTGTGTAGTACATGTAATAATGGCTCTTGTGCAGTGGTATTGCCCCTACCTCTAAGCAAGGAGGCCCAGGTTCAAATCCCACCTTTTGCAGAGGTGTGTAGTAACATCACTCAACAGATTGATTAAAAAGTACCTATTTAACCCTGCCAGTCCGACTTTTGTTTATCAATGACTTGAATCTTGCAATCAAGTCACAGCATTCAATCCTTCTCGTTACTTTTTAATATTTAAAAGCCAAGCTCATGGCAAATATTTTACTCTGATTTGAACATGTCTTTTGGTGGTCATTACAGGCACTTTTTGAGGTCCATGTAGCTGAGGATCCTGGGATTGTATTTATTAGAGTTTAGAAGGTTGAGGGGAGATCTAATAGAAACTTACAAGATAATGCATGGCTTAGAAAGGGTGGACGCTGGGAAGTTGTTTCCGTTAGGTGGGGAGACTAGGACCCGTGGGCACAGCCTTGAATTAGAGGGGGTCAATTTAGAACGGAAATGAGGAGACATTTCTTCAGCCAGAGAGTGGTGGGCCTGTGGAACTCATTGCCATGGAGCGCAGTGGAGGCCGGGACGTTAAATGTCTTCAAGGCAGAGATTGATAAATTCTTGATCTCGCAAGGAATCAAGGGCTACGGGGAGAGGGCGGGTAAGTGGAGTTGAAATGCCCATCAGCCATGATTAAATGGCGGAGTGGACTCGATGGGCTGAATGGCCTTACTCCCACTCCTATGTCTTATGGTCTTATGGTCTAATGGTTGCTGACAAGAATTAATAACCGCAACTTGTAATCTGCATGAGGGTTTCAGTCAATTAGATATGCAGTGATTTGTCAACATGCATAGTGAATTGTCCAAATATCACTTGTTTCAAAAGAAATTCACTCAACTTGGTTTGATGAGTTTGACTTAAAAGATAAAGGCTATTCCAATGCATATGAAACCAATCTCCGTCATGAATCTCACTCCCAAAATCCCCTGATGTTGAGTGCATACAAGGAAAGAACAATGAGCAGTGTTGTAAATGCTCATTGGCCTGGGCTTAAGGAATATTGACCTGTAGGATGTTGTTGCACTTAAGAATAGAATAGAATAGAATAGGATAGAATAGAATAGCCTTTCTGGTCAAATATACTCAATGAGTACAGTGAAAAGTTTATATGTCACCAATTACAGCGCCAACTTAGATACAAAAGTACCTAGACACAGCTTCTTTAGTTACAAGATCCTAGACAATGGATAGACAGAATGTCCAGCATTACAGAAAGAGTTCAGTACAACAGAACACACTGGCACTTTGCTTCCAATCCTCACTGGGCCCTGGCAGTACATAATGCCAGCCACACACCACGCTGGGAGGCCACTGCAGGAGGCCGGAAGATTACCACACCACACCAGGAGGCTGCCATGCCACACCAGGAAGCCCCGACAAGAGGAGGCTTCTCTGCCAGGCCGGGAGGTCGCCACACTACGCTGGGAGGTCCCTACAGGAGGAGGCCACTGCACCAGGCCAGGAGGTCGCCATGCCACACCGAGAGGCTACTGCACCCACCCACCAGCCGCCCTCCCCCGACCCCTGAGCCTGGAATCATTGATCACCGAAGGCTGGGAATCATCACTGGAGGATGGGCGTCAAGGAGAAAAATGAGGAGAAGAAGAAGGGAAAAAAAATCACCGAGGAAGAAAAAGAGAAGAAAAAGAAGAAAAGAAGAAGAACAAGTGAAGCAGACGAGCTCCGGCTGGAGCATCCTACTCCACTGCCAACTCACAACCCAGTCTTTTAGACCTGGCTGGTATCTAAGTTTTTCTTATTAAAAAAACTGAATGCAGAATATCTAAGGCTTTGGCAATTGTAGCTCTGAGGAGTGACTGGGGTCAACTTTGCCTCAGAGACTGATACTTTTAGATTCAAAGGCCAGTCCACAGATTTGAGGATGTAATCCAGGCAGTATTCCCTGTTGGAGCTAAAGACCCAACTTGTTGTTCCCAGGTCAGCAGACAGCATCAGGGCAACTCCCAGCCTCCTGAACCCGCATTTCAAAACAGCAGCCAGCACTTCTGATTTTCAGTCTGAGGAGCACATAAACCAGCTGAGAAGGCAGGTCAGGCAACTCAGGAAGAAATGCGGACGCTGCCAGGTATGAGGCAGGCTGTCCCAAAAGCCTGTCTCAGGAATGTAGCGTAGTGTCCAGGATATAAAAATAAACGATAACATATCCCTTTGGCCTTCATCTTCTTCTGTGTCCAACCCCTATACAAACCTCAGGCCTTACCTATACCTTTCTCATACCATCTGCCCAACCTTATAGTGCTTTATACACTCTGGTGTCAAGCTATGTTCTGCTACCCACCCTCCACGGTCGTTTATAGCCCCTGCATTCAGATTTGCCCCTCACCCCACCTCATGGCTCTTTACAGCCCCTCTGTTATGCCACTCTTCTAACCAGTGATGCAACAGCGACCTAGTCATTGGAAACCCTCAATTCTCTGTCAATGTATGGGGTGAATCATTTTTTAAACACTTTCTCAAAGATTTAAAGGGCAACACTTTTAAATGAATTGACACTTTTGACAGTGACCTTTGACACTTCTGACAACTCCCTTTGACAGCTCCCCTGTGACATGGCCCTCTGACAGTTTTGATAGTTGATTTGATGGATCTGTGGTTAATTTCAATGATATAGTCAGAAATAAGTCTGTGTATTTTTCCTGCATATTTATGTTCACTTATAACATTCCCAAAGGACAACTTATCTCCTCCAAATGTACTCTCTCCACCACAAAAGGACCCTTGATCTCTCCCAAAGGTATCTCAGAACTAAATCAGAAGAAGCATCAAAGTTCTCTCCAAAGGGGTCCCCAGGCTATTCAGACAAATTCAGAGGGCTCAGGCCTACTCTAAGCGGTTCTAATCTGCACTCTCCCGGCTTTACACTAAATGGATGCCACTAAAGAGCAGGCAGCTGATGATTTAAATAGCCAGCAGACTCAGCAAACACACCCAAAATTCAGCACCCCTCCACCCCACTTTAATCCTGCCCCATGAAAATAGGCAATATTATGTCAGGGGTGGGATTTCGGATTTTCAATCACATTTGCCACTTTTTCAGTCCATTGGACGGTGTCTGTGACATGTGCAACATAGTGGAAAACTGGGCTGCGATCCCTCAGAATAAGAAATTAAATCAAGATTCACCTGTTCTCTGAGCGGGACAGGGAAGATAACAACACAGTACGTAAAGAGACCAGGGGAGGTGCCCCAAGTATCCTGTTTAACATTTCTCCATCAAACACCACCAAAAACAAATGCATGCACATTTAGCTGCCTGCTTGTTAGGAGATTTTGCTGTGTGCAAGTAGTTCCTCTATTTCACTGCATCACGACATTCTCTTCATTTCTTCTTCATTAGCTGTGAAGTAATTTGGGGTGCTGTTCAGAAAGCGGTCCAGCAATATTGCCTTCCTTTCAGAAACAGCATGAGCACAGTCCTGGATTATTAAAAAAAAACCTCCCTGTAAATCTTCTATCTTACATCATTCATAAATTTCATCTCATCCAAAACTCTGTTCTTTTGTCCTAACATGTACCAAATCCCATTCACCTTTTCCATTTGTGCTCACTCAACTATATGGGCTCCCCGTCCACCAAGACTTCCATCTCAAAATTCCTTCATGGCCTTGCCCTTTGCTGCCTCCGTAACATTCTTCAGAACTACACACAGCCAAGAAATTTTTATTCCTTCAACTCTAGTAGCTTGACCAACTTCCACAACCTTCATTTCACTATTGGCTACAACGCTCTTCCTAAATACCTGTTGACTCTCAAAACATTCTGGTGCATCTTCACAGGCAACAACTGCCCAGAATCAGTGGCATACATGTGTTTGGAACTTGAAACACTAATCATCATAACAAAATGAGGCGTAGTTTTGGAAAAAGTATAATGTGAGAAGGAAGTATTTACAGTCAAAAGATATAACCAAAGGCATCGGGTAGGCAAATAAAGAAGTTGAAGAGTCACTTTGGAGAGGAGAATTGTTGTCAAATGAGAGAATACAGGAAATCAGTGACTGGGAGATATAAGCTGTTTGCAGCTGTCTGGAAGACAGCAGATGGTAGGGTAAGGAAGAGAATCAAAGATGGACTAGGAGAACAGCCTAAAGACACAACTATGTTCAAGTAAGATATTAACAGTTAATTTCAATTGTCATATCATCAGACAATATTCCTGTAGCCTTAAAACGTAAAATGTGAAACGCAGGAGAAACCATCACATGCAGATAACACACCAGCCTTACCAGAAACCATATTGCACCTTCTTTACTGTCACTGAGACAAAATCCTGGAATTTCCCCACGACAGTATTGTGGAGGTTCCTACATCACATGGACTGCAGCAATTCAAGTAAGTAGCATATCAACACATTCTTAAGGGCAATTAAAAGCGGGCAATAAATGTTGGCCAAGCCAGCAATGCTCGCATCCCAAGAACGAATATTTTAAAAATGAGTTTTGGTCCATTAGAATTAGGTTTTACTGTCATGTGTACTCAAGTACAGGGATACAGGAGTACAGTGAAAAGTGTACAAGGTCACCATTCTCGGCACCATCTTAGGTACAAAGGTACCGAGGTGCAAAATCTTAGGCATAAAGTAGAAAAAATAAAGAAATAAAGTTAAAAGTTCAACATTACAAGTCCTTCTCACGGTTGGCAATTGCTTCAGTTCTGTTCTGTTTGTATCAGAGACAATTTCTGTCTCTGAACACTTTGTCATCTATTTACATAGAATTCGTATAAATAAATCCAGCTTACTGTTTTAGTCTGACCAGTATATTTTGACAAGGTAAGGCCTGAATTTCCAACCGATTCTCTCAATCACCCGCATTAACATTGGTTAGAGTCTCGGAAACATGCACAGCAATAATAAGTGTTGCTAATGCAGTTTCTTTGTTTCCTTTAATCACCTGTTGAAGTTATCATGACAGTTCAAAAGAAATTTGCAGAATTTCAGATCCAAGGCATTTTCCTAACTACTACAGACTGAATGGAAGAAAATGGTAGTGACACGTTACTTCTGGTTTGAAACGTCTCAATGCATTGTGCTCTTTTAGTCCTGAGGCATATTAGTCATGACTGCTAATGACATATCTGTATATAAGTTTCAAATTAAGGACAGGAGTTTACGCAAACTAATCTCATTGGTGAACATGCTTAAGAATATCTGGATGAAAAACCTAAACTGCAATGCACATATTCCAACATATGCATTTGAAAATGTAAAATACTTACATTTCAGTAACAAAATCTTTGCATATTTGTGAAATTTAAGACGAAACTTATATCTGATTTTGAAATCTTTGCTATTTCCAGCAAAAGTGAACAATAAACAAACTTAAGCTATAATTCCCTCTGGGAAGATACAGGGAGCACTTTTGAAAGCAACAAATTTACGGTCAATGGGTATTCATCAAACTCAGCTCTTGATTACTGGAATCGGATGTCTTTTGAAATCTGCCTGGCTTGTTACACTTAACACTACTGTGTCCTATCATGCGGAAGTGATGGTCCTCCTGCTCAATGTCGCTATCTTCCTCCTTGGAAGACTGTTGCCACCTCCTGACTTTGCCTGGTCCAGTCATGCTAGGATTATGAGGCTGCAGTGTACTACAAGGCAATCCCAGATCCAAGCATCAGGAAACTCATCTTCAGCAGACCTATTGTCTGCTACAATATAATGGCTTAATTAATCAGAATGACCTGCATTGTATCTACACTTGGCCTCAGTCAGGGTTTGCATAAAGAAGCCATTGGTCATGGTTGCCAGAAATAGCCCTCATCTTTCACTAACCGGTTCTTGAAACGAATCAAGAACATGAGAGTTTCCAAACGTATTGGCATCATGGCAGCTCCCAAGGTCCCTGGTGCAGACTTCTAAGATGTGGTACTGTTCATCATGGATAATTTCCAATTAATGGAATCCTTTTTTGTTCATGTTGCAATATGATATGGTCCTCTCAACACAATGTGTGTATGTTCTAAAACAGCTTACACCTGGGGAAGCCAGCTATGTTAGCAAGGCCGACTGTCTGGGCTGCAACATTGATCTTATTACAGGGAAATGAGATAAAGTGCATCTGATCCGACACAAATTGCATCAGTAACAGTCTTGATACATGTGTATCCAGGGTTGTAAGATCCCCCCAAAGGTCCACAGTGGCTCCTTGGAAGCACTTGTACAAGCTTAGCGCAACTGTCACCTTGATAGCCACAGGCATAGGACCACCAACCATTCATGTATGCCCCAGGACTTGCACCAGCAATTAGCACAGTTCTGTGATAATGTCCCGGAACATCTTCAGTCTGTAGCACCGCTGCACCTCAGTCATTGTGAGGAGATGTCATTGAGGACAATAGGCTCTGAGCCTCCTCTACCTCCTCTGCATCCTGACGGGAACTTCAGCTGTAATCTTTTCATGTGGAGATCATTTGGCAGCCATTAAAGGTCACTGCTGGTTCTGGGCTTGCAGGTGGATCTCCTCAATCTCTTTGCACCTTTGTTACACCACAGCAACAGTGAAAATAATCCCTGCCGCAGCTGGATCTATTGGTCCCATTGTTCAACCCCTTGATCTACTTGAATGGGTAGCCCCAACTGATGAGTGACCAGACCCCTGACTGACATCTGCGTAGCTCCCCTATCTGATTTACCATGATGCCTGGGATTAGTTTCAGTGGACCTGCCAGACTAACCAGGGCCCACTCCCCAAACTGTCGTGAATATAAACTCCCAAACTGCTCCATGAGACTGAATGACTGTGCCCAAGCCTCTGAACTGATACTGGATGCTGGCTTGACTTATTTTGCTGTGAACCCCTGACCGAAGGCTGTCTCCCTGGACTTGATTGAGGGCTATTCCTCTTTGACTTTGTGACATGATCATTTGGTTGATGCACATTCATTGCATTTGCTGTGTAAGTCACTGACTATTGTACATGTGAGAGATTTACATAACTCGGCATGATTACAATAATCAGGGGGGATTTCAATATGCTTGTGGGCTGGGAAAATCGGGTTGGTAGCGGATCTCAAGAAAAAAGAATTTGTGGAATGTGTATGAGATGGTTTTATTTGGAGCAGCTTGTGGTAGAGCCCAATAGGGAACAGGCAATTCTGTTTTTAATGATGTATAATGAGGCAGCAATTTTAAGGGAGCTGAAGGTGAAGGAACTCCTAGGCAGCAGTGCCAATAATATGATAGAGTTCACCTTGCAGTTTGAGTGGGAGAAGCCAGAATCAGATGTAATGGTATTACAACAGAGGAATGGTAACTACAAAGACATGATGGAGAAGCTGGCCAGAATTGATTAGAAGCGGAGTGTGGCAGGGAAGACAGCAGAACATTAATTGTAGGAGTTTCGGGAGGCACAGCAGAAAATCATCCCAGAAACATACTGAAGAGCGGATAAGGCAACTGTGGCTCAAAAGGGAAGTCAGAGACAGCATAAAAGAAAAAGCATACAATATAGTGAAGGTTAATTGGAAGCCAGAGGATTGGGAAGCTTTTAAAATCCAGCAGAGGATAACTAAAAATGCGATAAGGGGGACAAGATGAAATGAGATAAGCTAGCTAGTAATATAAAAGAAGATTGTAAGAGATTTTGTTTGATATCTAAAAAATAAGAGGGAGGCAAGAGTGGTCATTGGATCACTGTAAAATGAAGCTGGAGAAGTCATAATAGGGAAAAAAGAAATGACGGAAGAACTCGTCCTTTGCACACATTTTCACAGCAGAAGACACCAGCAACATACCAGAACTTCAAGAGACTCACGCAGCAGAGGTGAGTGTAGGGACCATTGCCAAGGAGAAGGTGCTGGGGAAGCTGAAAGGTTTGAAGTCTGATAAATCAGATGGACTACACCCCAGGATATTGTATAACATAGTTGAGGAGATTGTAGAGGCATTGATGGTGATCTTTCAGGAATCACTGGAGTTAGAGAGGGTTCCAGAGGATGGAAAATGGCTAATATGATACCCCTGTTTCAGAAGGGAGGGGGGCAGAAGATGGGAGACGATAGGCTGGCTAGCCTGACCTTGGTTGTTGGCAAGATTTTATAGTTCATTATTAAAGATGAGATTACAGAGTAAGTGATAAAAATGCATGGTAAATTGTGACTAAGTCAGCATGCTGTCATCAAGGGGATGTCATGCTTGACAAATCTGTTTGAATTCTTTGAGGAGGTAATGAGCAAGTTAGACAAAGGAGAGCCAGTGGATGTGATCTATTTCTCAAATGCCTTTGACAAGGTGTCATGTAGGAGGCTGTTAAGTGAGCTAAGTGTTAGGGCAAGGTACTGGCATGGATAGACAATTGGCTGACTGTCAGAAAGCAGAAAGCTGGGGATAAAGGGATATTTTTCAGGATGCCAGTTGGTGATTAGTGGAATTCCACAGGGGTCAGTGTTGAGACCACAACTATTCACATGAAACATTAATAATCTGGACGAAGGAATTGAGGGCATTGTTGCTAAATTTGCAGATGACACAAAGACAGGTGGAGGGACAGAGAGAGTTGAGGAAGTGGGAAGGCTGCAGAATGACTTGGACAGGCTAGGAGTGGATAAAGAAGTAACAGATGAAATGCAACGTGGAAACGTGTGAGGTTAGGCATTTTGATAGGAAGAATAGAGGTGTAGACTGTTTTTTAAATGAGGAAAGACTTTGGAAATCTGAAGCACAAAAGGACTTGGGAATTAAGGTTAATCTGCAGGTTTAGTTGGCAGTTAGGAAGTCAATTGTAATGGTAGCATTCATTTCAAGAGGGCTGCTATATAAAAGCTGGAATGAACAGCTAAGGCTGTATAAGGTTCTGGTCAGACCATAATTGGAATATTGTGAGCAGTTCTTGTCCCTATATCTAAGGAAGGATTTGCTGGTGTTGTAGGGGGTCCGGAGGAGGTTTACTAGAATGAACCTGGAATGAAGGACTTGACATATGAGGAGCAGTTGAGAACTCTGGGTCTGTACTCAATGGAGCTGAGAAGGAAGTAAACAGGAATCTGACAGAAACTTAGAGAATACTGAGAGGCCTGGATACAGTGGACATAGAGAGATGTTTTCACTAGTAGGAGAGACTAAAACACAAGGGTACTGCCTAAGAATGAAGGGACAACCCTTTAGAACTGAGATGAGGAGGAATTCCTTTAGCCAGAGGGTGGTTAGTCGTTGGAACTCATTGTCACACAGGGTTGTGGAGGCCAAGTCATTGAGTGTATTTAAGACAGAGATAGATAGGGCCTTTAAGGTTCTTGCGAAGGTTCATCAGAGGCCTTACTGATGATGTTACCTAGCATGGTGACGAAACGTCTGAACTACAACCCGTCAGCTTGGTAAGCAACCTCATAGATAGGGTCTTGATTGGTAAGGGGATTAAGGATTACAGAGAGAAGGCAGGGGAATTGGGTTGAGAAACATATCAGCCATGATTGAATTAGGAAGAAGATTTGATGGGCCAAATGGCCTAATTCAGGCCCTATATCATATGGTTTTATGGTGTGCGCTAAGAGAGCAAGAGAGGAGCCTTGAGGTGCTTTCAAGTCGAAACCAACAGTTGGATACCTGTATCTGTGAGCAAAGTGTCCTGGCAAGACATCACAATGAAAATGCCAGTGCTGTCCACAGTGCAACATTGAGCTGCAGGATCGTATTGTATGTGGCTTGGAGATGTGCCATGAAGCTATGACACATGTCTGGTGCCAAAGTTCGTAGACAGATAGGGCTGTGTATGGTTGCTACACACAGATCATGCCCTGAGATGTTGGCGACTAGTGCCCATGGTGGAGGGTTGGAGGAGCAAATGGCAAGCTGGAGTCACCAAGTGAGTGCTTTGGGCTTTCATGTCAGGAATTGATGCTGTCTAGTTTCTATCCTCTGGGAGGGAGAATGGGAAGCTGTATATCATTGAGGCAAGAGCAACTAATAATGGTACACTAGTGTATGTTATGGATGCAAATAGGCCTCTCACCATTCAGGACTGAGATACATGTCTCACTGTTCAAGACTGGCTTGGAAAGTGGGACATTTTGCCCTCAATGTTGAGAATCTCCTTATTGCATATCTCACCCTATTTATCAAACTTTACTTCCAATGCCATGTTGTCTAGTGTTGGGATGATTCCAACCATCGTCTGGTCATTTTTATTGGGAGGTTGATATGTAAAAATTATGATCAGCTCGAGACATCAAAAATACCTAGTTGTCTGTAAAGTACGTGGAGCATCTATTGCAATTCCATGCAGACCGATAATTTTGGAAAAGGAAATCCCACAAATCCAATGGAAAGAAAATTAGTGGGCTACTGTTCAATTTTTAAAAGTTTAAGGCAGCAAATCAACTTATCAACATAATCTATTCATTCATTAACTGATGATGTTATTAAACTGGAGAATGTGCAGAAAAGATTTACAAGGATGTTACCGGGACTGGACGGTTTAAGTCATAAGGAGAGGCTGTCACTTTTTCCCTGGAGAGGCTGAGGGGTTATGTTATAGAGGTTTATAGGATCATGAAGGGCATGGATAAGGTGAATAGCCAACGTCTTTTCACTGGGGTAGGGGAGTTCTAAACTAGTCGGCATATTTATAAGATGAAAGGAGAAAGATTTAAAATGGACCTGAGCGGCAACTTTTTCACACAGATGATATTGGAGAGGTATCTGGAATGAACTGCCAGAGGAACTGATCAATGCAAGTACAGTTACAACATTTCAAAGACATTTTGACAGGTACATGAATAGGCAAGGTTTGGAGGGATACAGGCCAAATGCAGGCAAATGGGACTAGTTTAGTTTGGGAAAAACAAAACAGAAGTTGCTAGAAAAGCTGAGCAGGTCTGGCAGTATCTGTGAAGAAAATCTTTTCTTTACAGATGCTGCCAGACCTCTCAGCTTTTCCAGCAACTTCTGTTTTTGTTCCTGATTAACAGCATCCACAGTTCATTTGGTTTTTTATTCCGTTTTGGAAACTTGGTTGGCATGGATGAGTTGGACTGAAGGGTCTGTTTCTGTGATGTATGACTGTATGATTCTACAACTCTATAAGCATATTTCAAACAAGAAGGTAAATTTCACCTCAAATATTCGATGCAACAAAGAAACGTCTTGTGTGGTTGTAAGCACTCACATTATTTGCCACATAAATGTGGAATCTTGTAAAATTTCACAGTCATTCCAACTCATCCTCTGCTATGTTGAATCTCTCATTTCCCACTCAACAGTTTTGGCTCTTTAGTTACATTAACCAGTCGACATATTCCAGCAAATTTAGAACATAGAACAGTACAGCACAGTCCAGGCCCTTCGGCCCACGATATTGTGCAGACCTATTATCCTACTAAAATCAAACTACCCTGCATACCCTACATTATACTATCATCCATGTGCCTATCCAAGAGTCACTTAAACGTCCCTAAGATATCTGACCTCCACTACCACCGCCGGCAGCGCATTCCACACGCCCACCACTCTTTGTGTAAAGAACCTACCTCTGACATCTCCCCTATACCTTCCTCCAATCACCTTAAAATTATGCCCCCTCGTAATAGTCACTTCTGGCCTGGGAAAAAGTCTTTAGCTGTCTACTCTATCTACACCTGTCATCATCTTGTACACCTCTATCAAGTCACCTCTCATCCTTCTTCGCTCCAATGAAAAAAGCCCTAGCTCCCTCAACCTTTCCACATAAGACCTGTCCTCCAGTCCAGGCAGCAACCTGGTAAATCTCCTCTGCACCCTCTCTAAAGCTACCACATCTTTCCTATAATGAGGCGACCAGAACTGAACACAATGTTCCAAGTGTGGTCTAATTAGGGTTTTATAGAGCTGTAGCATAACCTCGCAGCTCTTAAACTCAATTCCCCTGCCAACGAAAAGCCATTTACTGTGACATGATCAAGATTGACATGGCACACATCTATGTACCATTTCTGACATGGGTCACAACAGTTCAGTTAATACAGCATCGCCAGAGACTAACTTCTTCATCCCTTTTAAAGAATCTGGTGGGACTCTGGAAACAGTGGCAACAGATCTTGTCCAAATAACAATATCTTCTTGTCTTCTGTTCTTTCAGCTTCCCTATGCTCACAATAACACAGACCCTGGTCTGTTCTCAGAGTTCTGCTTGACCACAAGAAACTGTGCAAAGACTGCAAAGCATAAAATAGATCTATTTCAAGAGGACCTTGCTTGTTCCACTTTGCACAAATCATCTGTGTGTTTAGAATTGCCACACTGAAAATATTGGCTAATCCAACCACATTGCTCTTAATCTTGTATTTACCCTTTGCTTCTTAACTGTTCGTCTCCATGGCAACCTCAGATCTTTTTATCGTTTCTTGAAACCCAATAATAGCTTAATCAGAAAACCAACTAACCAATACTCACCAGCCTATGCTAATTCTTAAAGGGGCATCAGACAAAAAGTATATACAGGCTTTCCTTACAATCTGGGTCATCTCAATCCCAAGGCCATGGAAGGTGGTATAAGAATGTATTTTCTTGATTTCTTTCTTTATGTTTTGTCGAAATGCAGTCACACCTTAATTAAACTTAATAGAGTTTCTTAGAAAGACGGAAAATAACTTTGCTTCTTTGTCCAACAGGGTGCAAGTGTTGAATCAAAAGCATGGACTGCAATCAGAGATTTCATTTATAGTTTTTCACATTCATACACTCTGTTATTTAGCTGTATTTACCTGGATATTGTAAAATATTTCTTTGTTTCCATAATCAGGACCATAACATGTGAAGTCTTCGACACTAAGCTGAGGTACAAATGGTAAAATTTAGGCATAAATTTGAATTCATTCAACAAAAATTGATACATTAATATTGATCATAAAAATAGCTGTTACCAACCTCATTCTGTAAAAAGAGAATGATATTCTGAGAATCCTGTTTAAAAATTGGTTTCAAGAATGTTTGCAGCTCATGGATTTTAATGATTTGACCTTCATATGTTGCACTTTTCATATTCCTTAAGGAGCTGAAGGTGAATCACAAAAGGTGGGCTTGTGTAAGTATTCACATGCAGACACAATAAAATATAAACATTACTTAGTTCACAGAAAATTGAAGACATTTGCATGTTTTGTTCAGCTATTACCCAAAGTATTACTTTTTAATTGTAAAATCAAATGCATGTACCTTGTACATCATTTATTTGAAGTTCTTCTTGGTTTTTTTTAGAATTACAACTACTTTGGAGATCTAGAATTTGATTTGAACTTGAAGAAACTGTCTTCAGGTATAACTGTTCCCTTGACAATATTAAAATGCTACAGTGTTGAAATTATACCAAGGTCTTGGTATTTGTCTATAAAGTTTAATACACCGGACAATTTCCAGCGTTTGTCCTTCAGTCCCTTTTTGTTTTGCTAAAACCGAACAAAACTCCACCAGAAATGTGAAACTGATGTTTATTTTATAATCATATTTGCTATTCTATTCCAATGACTACATATCGGAAATAATTTATAACCTGTAAAGTATTTTGAGGTATCCAGTGGACAAGTAAAGGGCTATATAAATGAATCTTTCTTTTCATAACACCTGCTTGTCAAAGTGAACTTGGCCCGTTCAGATCCATATTTACTTTGTACATGCTTAATGCAGAGGCTTGGCTTATAGTTGCTAGAATTTACTTCTTTACTTCAGGAGGCCTAAGAACACCCATACACCAACCCATGACAATTTACCTCTTAAAACGATAACAGCACTAAACAGAGTTATATAGCTTTACAGAGCTTAGAAGTTCAGGTACAAAGCAGCCATCATCTAATTCTATCAATATCCCACTGCATGGAAGTGCTGGCTTTGGACTGAGGTGGACTTCGCCTGGTGAAATAGCTGCACTCCACAGGCTAATGATTTCAAATAAACCTGTGGGACTATAACCTGGTGTTGTGTGATTTCTGATTTTGACAACATCCTGAGGGTTACCATTGACCAGAAATTGAACTGGACGAGACATATAAATACTGTGGCTACAACAGCAGGTCTGAAGCTAGAAATCCTGCAGCGATTAACTCAGCTTCTGGCCCCAAAGCCTGGCTTCCATCTGAAAGGTACAAGTCAGGAGTGTGATGGAATACTCCCCACTTGCCTGGATGGGTGCAGCTCTAACAACTCTCAAGAAGCTTGACACCATCCAGAACAAAGCAGCCCACATGACTGGCACCACATCTATAAACATTATCTCCCTCCATCACTGATGCTTAGTAATGGCAGTGTGTGCTATCTTCAAGAATTTCACTAAAGCCCTTCAAACAGTAGCTTCCAAGCTCACAACTACTTCCATCTGGAAGGACAAAGGCATCAGATACATGGAACACATGGAATACAAGTTCCCCTCCAAGCCACTCACTACCCTGACTTGGAAACAAGTCTCTGTTTCTCCAGTGCCATTGGGTCAAAATCCTTGAACTTCCTAACATCTTCATTAGTCAATGTACAGCACATGGACTGCAGTGATTCAGGAAGGCAAAATACCAGTATTTTCTCAAGGGTAACTAGGTATGGGCAATAGGTTCTGGCCCCGCCAGCGATATCCATATCCCATGAATGATATTTTAAATAATGACTAATGGAGCATGCTCAAGGAAGTGAGTCGCCTGTGACTGTTCTCATCTTCCAAAAACTTATCATTGGAACATATGAAAGTGCCATGGAATTACGTAGGTTGTGTGATTTTAATGCCATTTTAAAAATTATATTAGACGTGTGGAATTGAGTCCATTCATATGCAGTGAATATATGGAAAAGTCTCCTCTGCACTGTAATAGGTATTTTAAACATTCCCCAAAACATATTTATGGAAATAGAAATAGTTGTTGGAGTGTAGTCAGGAAACAATGCATAAAATTATGCTTAATAATGCACTATTTTGTCACTGTTCACTTATACTCAAATTTTCAGCCAACATTATCAACATAAGCAGAATGCACAAATATCCCATAATAATTCAGTGTCAATAATTGGGAATCCAGGAAAGCTGCAAGCTTATACTAATTATTCTTCTTTCTAATTATTCTAACCAAAGGATCAAACCATCTAAATATAATTTATGGAGAGAAAGCAGAGTTAACATTTTGAGTTCAGTGCCCCTTCTTTGCAGTTGCTGTTGCCAGACCTGCTGAGTTTCTCCAGCAAACTTCTGTTTTTGTTTCACATTTCTGGCATCCACAGTTCTTTGTTTTATTTCACTGTTTAACTCACTGCTACAGCTCTTCCAGGTCTGCCCATCTTGAAGTACTGCTCCTCTCTCCGACAGGATCTCCATTCTAAATTTTCGTCTTGTTCACCGTCATTACTTTTGTAGTCACTCCTGGTGTTTGACAAGGAATTTGCCAAAACTCACTACCAAAGTCACATCACATTCATCAGTGACTGCCTCCAGCTCAGTTTCAGCCCTGAATTACACCCAGGATCACAGGCATCTCCACGATGAACAATGCTCCTCAGACAGCTGTTTTTGCCACATCCTGAGATCCACACCCAGTGTCATGCACTGCCATATGCACACTGTTGACCTCTCTCTCTCCATCAGCACTGCCTCACACTATCTCAGAACTGTCCTGCTCCCAGTTCCACTTAATTTTCCAGTTTGTTCAATGTTCTAACAAGAAACGTGTTCTCTTCCTTTCAGGCATTAATGAACGCAAGCTTCAACAACTTAGAGATACCCACACCCTTCTGAAACTTTCCTCCTGCCCCCTTCCCTTCAGTCTGACTCCATCCCTTCTCCTCTCGTTGGGTATTTACTATCCTTTCTGACCTCTCGCGCTCTGATGCTGAACGTTCTGCATTCAGCAAAGGTCTCATTTTCGTCCCTCTGTCACCTTAATGAATTTCAGGCATGACATGATGTTCAACTCTCCTTCTGTCGCCTTCACTTCCATGCCCATTTCTTTGGACAAGTGTCCTCTCCCTATGCCACAGACCCCTTCACTCACCTCCAACACTTTCCCTCCCTCTGGCCTTTTACCTATACTCAACCTGTCCTTTGAGAGCTGTCGACGTGACATCAGTCAGCTTAATTTTTCTGTCCCCCTCCTTACCCATTCCAAACTATTTCCCACTGAACTGACTGCACTTCATGCTTTCAGATCCAACCCTGACTTTGTAATCAAGTCTGCCGACCAGGGTGGTGCCTTTGTTGTCTGGAATACTGACCTCCACCTCCTCCTGTCGCCTCCTGGACCATGAACTCACCATCAAACATCAGGTTTTTATGTCCACGACAGTCATGTATCTTACCTTATCTGGAGATTTCTCCCACAAAGCCTCCAAGATCATAGTCCACCAACACTGTAAAGCCTGATTTTACTTTCTTCAGCTCTGAAGAAGGGTTACTGGCCTCAAAAAAGGTTAACTGTGCTTTCTCTCCATGGATGCTGCCAGACCTGCCAAGTTTCTTCAATCAATTTATGTTTTTGTTTCAGATTGCCAGCACTTTTTGTACTTTATTATAAATATAATGTATGTTCATTTGCCACAGCTAGATTAAGAAGATTTTAAAATTGTTAATATGTATTATGTTGATGCTATAATTCCTTCAAAGCAATAGGAAGCAACAATGCAGCTGAATCCCTGACTACCTCTTCTATGGCCCTTCTGTCTTCAGTTACAACAATTGTCTTATGGACACTTTTGTCACTAAAACTGAAACATGGGCTGGATTCTGGAGGTCGGGGTATCTTAGGGTTGCGAAATGATTGCCGCAGTAGCAGGACTGCGAGTCCAATCATCCAGATGTCTTCTAAGTAGGAAAGTTCCTCCTGTGTTCTTTATTTTTTTTCTTCGATGTAGGCAACATCATCAAGGGCAGCATTTTTTGCCCATCCCAAATTGTTCTTGAGCTGAATGACTCACTCAGCTATTTCTGATGGTAGCCAATCATCTATGCAAACCATCTCTGAAAAAAGCAGCAGGAGGCAGGAACATATCAGTATTCTAATTTTCAAGTGCCCCCTCCTCCCCTTCCCCATCACTCTCTACCACCCTCCTTACAACCTACCTCCCTGATCTATCGATTACTTCTTCTAACATCTTTCCTTTAGGCTGTGTCAAAATGTGAATGAAGCGCATGTCAAATATTTTGGAGCATTGTTCTGCATGAGAAAACAAGACATAAACTGACTTGATACACTGTGTGAAACACACATATAGGCGGCTTTGAGCTTAATCCACATGTTTAAAATTTCCTGAGTTTTGGAGCTATTTCTGCCAACGTTCCCCAGATTGCATAGATATTACCATCACCAATGAACAGAGACTCTACCTCATATTAGCCAAATCACAAAAATCATTATTCACATCTCTCAGCATCAGTTGCATGGAAATCTGGTTAGAAGTTGGGGGATGAGCATTAGGACATCAAAGATGCTGTTGTTGAAGTTAAAAATATTACTTTTCGTAATTTATGCATGTGCATTCAATTTACGTCACATCAGCTGGAAAGTGTTAAATGCTTTTAAAAATCTGGCTAAGTTGAGAGCTTATTTTTTGTCAAAGTACTTTTCTGCAGAGGAGGCACATAATTATCATGTTAAGGAATTTATTTATTTAGACATTTCTACTTTTGAGAACAAGTAGAATTGTATCTGGGAATTTAGGTTAGACATGCCAAATATTTGGAAAAGGAAATTCATTAAGTGTTTGCATATGAATATTTAACTTAATACAGAACTGTCCAGGCAAATCACCCACGTTCTCTTGAATTATTTTTGATGGAAGCTATCAAACTTAAACATGGGCGTAACAAAATGTTTGGTGGCTTAATGCTTTGAAAAGTACTGAAATAATTGCAAACTGTGGAAACATGATCCAAAATGGCATTTATCATTTATGACACGTTCAGTTCCAGCTTAGCAAATGTTGTTACTGACGTTTAATAGTAGGATTTAGTTTCTGCTTTCAGAATGTGCTTGAAATTGGGTTGCTCAAGTTACAGTTCAAGTCGCTAATGGAAATTATTTGCATAATCACAGAAGTCAAATAGTAAATGAACCTGTGAAGCCAAACAGTGTGATAGAATGTTATAATTTACTTGGTTTTTCTTTCCATTAAAAACTGCTCCTTGATGGATTGAAGAGTAACAATTTGGTGCTGTTTTATTAATGCAGCTGAAAATGGGTTTGGCACTAAAAATAATTTCCTTGAACAAGAATGTCCTCAAGCTGTGATGAAACTGATTTAAAACGATTCAAAATGACTTAAAGACAAACGACACTAAACAATTTATTAGTTTTGTTGATAGTCAGTCTCTTAACACCGTTGAATAAAAACCGAAAGAACTGCGGATGCTGTAAATCAGAAACAAAAACAGAAATTGCTGGAAAAGCTCAGCAGGTCTGGCAGCATTTGTGAAGAGAGATGAGAGTTAATGTTTCAGGTCCAGTGACCACGTCTCTTAACACGGTTATATGAAAAAGAGTGAATCGTGCCCATCCTTGAACTAACTTCATTGATCTAGAGAAATGCCTGCTTTGTGGGCAGAGCCTGATCCAGGAAGAAACAGGCACAAATTGACTTGATAGATAATGGAAAACACTCAAATAGGTGGCTTTGAGCCTAATCCACGTGTTTAAGATTGCCTGATTTTTTTTTTTCTGAGCTAATTCTGCCAACTTTCCCCAGATTGGCAGGATATTACCATCACAAGTGAACAGAGACTCTCCCTCACGTTGGGTGAATTCCGCAAAGATCACAACTCAAATCTCTCAGTATCTGTATTATCAAAATCTGGATAGAAGTTGGGAGAAGTTGAGCATTAGAACATCGAAGAAGTTAGACAAATATGGTAGCAGAATTAGACAATTCAGCCCCTTAAGTCTTGCTTTACATGTGCAGAGGCAGAGTTTTCACTTTTATTTCCGAGTAAGCTCCAATGCAACAGCTCTTTCAATAGTTCTTCTGGCTTATGGCACAGGTCAACAACTGTATGTTATCAGAATTTCTTAGCATTTTAATTTGAAAAATAAATATTGAAAACTCAGATACAACTTTCAAAAGTACGAACAGATGTACTTCAAAATTAATTTAAAAAGGAGAGCCTTGAAGAGGAGAAACAGAAGCAGAAATATTTTGCAATCAAAGTAAATGTTGAAGACGAATGAAGTCACATAAGGTCAAGGGAGGGAGCAGTGGTCTTTTCAAGCTATTCAGACAAATCTGCTCCTCTAACAATCCATCCCTTATCGCTGCATATACTTCAGATATTTTTGTATCACGTCATAGTTGTGCTTGTGAAGGTCATGTAATATCTCTGTCTGTCACGCACTGGTTACTGAACAGGTTTAGAGCAGTAAAAGCAGTTACTACCTCTTACTAGTTTCTCAAGACTGCACTGAACAAGAAAGAATCTTCAGTTGGATGCAGGTACGTTTACAATTCAAACACAGCTTGGGCATTAAATAAACATATTAATTCCTGTTTACTTTGAGACAAAATCTACTGAAAAGTAGTTAACATTCTATGTGCATTTCAGGGATCATAGTTAAAATATTGATTTCAGAAATTTAGTTTCTTTAGTCAGCATTGTTCTTCCTTTGAAACTTGCTCCCAATATATAATAAAACAAGAAAATCCTGGGAATACTCAGCAGGTCTGACTGCATCTTTGGAAAGAGAAATGGGGTTAACATTTTACCAGAAGTGGGTTGTTAGAGCTGTAAGAGTATTAAGCAAATAAAATGTGGGAAGGTGAGCCATTGATAATGCCCTCCAACTTTTGCCTCCCTGACCCTGAATGATCTATCATTAGCAGAAGTCTCAGCTTCATCCCTTTATACTCCAATCGGAATTAATTCCAAGCTCAGTGTAACAGTGAGTTATGCTGCTTTTGCTCCTGCACCCACTTCTTTATCCAAGAGTTCTCCCCCAGTACAGTGGGGTCTTTTCCACATCCCACCCTGGACCCCTCCCTGTAGCCTTTTATCATTGAGAAAATCCAGCATGACATTATACACTTCTATTTTTCTGCTACATTCATTCTAAACCTGTTTCACTCTGACCTCAATTATTATCTCAGATCAGTCCCTAATGTTCAAAAAAAAACCCCTGCTGACAAGGTGCTGCCTTGTGAACTGACCTATACAATCGTATGATCATAACCATATTCAAGGATGCCATTCACAGTTAGCTCCCGCAGAGCAATCAAGCCAGTTCCACTCACTGCACTTGATCCCCGTAGCTGTAACATTCATTTCTTTTAAGTGCCCATCAGTATCCTTTTGAAATCATTGACTGATTCTGCTTCACAAAACCCTAATTGGCAGTGAGCTCCAGGACATTATCACTCACTACACGTAAAGGTCCTTCCTCACATTCCCCAGCATCTCCTGAACAAAGTCTTAGATTTGTGTACGCTATTCTTACACCATCAGCTAACCTTTTCCTTGTCTACATCATCTAAGCCTATGATGATCTTGTATGCCTCCATCAAAACTCTTCATAATGCACTTTTGTCAAAGAAGAACCACCACAGTCTTTCCAATCTAACCATTGAAAAAACAAACCATTCCTGAGCCATTCTGGTGAATGTCCCCTGCATTCTCTCAAGAGCATTCACATCCTTCCTGAAATGTGGTGATCAAAACAACATGCAATATTCTTCTTGTGACCTAACCAGAGCTTTGTAAAGATTCAAAATTGCTCTCCTGTTTTTGTATTTAGTGTCACTATTTAGGAAGCCCATGTCTCCAAATGTTTTACTAACCATTCTCACACAACATCCTGCCACCTTCGAGTATCGATGGGTTACTCTGATCCTGCTCACTGCTTAGAATTGTGCCATGATGTCCATTTTGTCTCTCCCTGTCCCTTCTGACAAAATCTATTAGCATAGCTGCATTAAATACATCAGCTCGGTGTTCTATTTTGTTAGCCTAACTATGTCCTGTTTTAAACAATTAATTTGGCATTGATTGCTATGCCTCTAAGTTTGATATTATAGACAAATTTTGAAACTTTACTCCATATTCCAAATTCAAATCAATTACATAGAATCAAAATTAACAGTAGTCCTAGCATAGACCCTTGGGAGCCCTCCACCATCCTCCAGTCTGTAATACAAACATCTGCCATGACTCTCTGCTTTCTATCCTTAAAGCATTTTTTTTTGTCCAACTCGACCATGATCTTCCTATTCTGTAGCTGGAGGCCAAACATCAATTCTCAGATGTGTCGTCCTACCTCCTCTGGACCATATCTCTTGTATTGGACATCAAATCATTAATTCTCGGACAGTTTCCTTATCTCCTTTGGAGATCTTCCCTCCACAGTGTCAAACCTCATAGTCCTCCAAACCTGAATAACCTATTTCTAATTCCTTCCTAAAATCCATAGGATAAACACAGAAACATGTCCAAGCAGACATACCTTTAGCCTATTTTCCATCTCACCGAAATGGCTTCTTCCTAACTCGACTCTGCTTTTCTCCCTTTGTCTAGTCTCTTCTCACGTGTGTTTCTTTGAATGCTCCTGACCACTTTAATAATTTCCACTTTCCCGGATCTGTCTCTACTTCATTATGTATATTCAGTTGCACTACACCTCCAATCTCTACCAGGATGATATTAGACTTCTCTATCACTACCATGAACAGAGGTCAAACCAATTCACAACCTTCTCCACCTGGCTGAGTTCATATTGAACAAATTCACCTTTTACATAACTCTTCCTCCAAATGAATGCTTTGCCTTAGATAGAGTCACAGCTATGAGACCTGGCTAGTCCTGCCTTTTTGTGGATTATGTGGCATTCCCTGATCCCATCTGGAAAGGGACAGATCCATTGAAAATCAATTCCACAGTCAACTTCACAGAAATGGGCAATGAAATCTTTGGCTTGTTCTGAGGTGTGGCTATTGTTAAAAAAAGGTGGATTTTAGAGGGAACATCCCAACTGAAGCACAGAAATGTCACATGTTATTGTACCATAGTTCAGGTATAAGAGAGGCCCTCAGCAGACATTGGGTGGATATGGTCCCCTAATTTAACAGAAGTTTTCAAAATCGTGAGCAGATTGGAGGGAGTAGGAGTAGATAGGGAGAAGCTGTTTCCACTTGTAAAAGAGAAAGAACAAGAGGGCGTAGATTTAAAGTGATGTGAGAAAAATCTTTTTTCACACAGCAAGTAGTTAGAGTATAGCATGCATTGCCTGAAAATGTGGTGAAGGCAGATTCAATTGAGGCATTCAAGGGGGCATTTGAATGATTAGTTGAATAGAAGTGGTGTGCAGGAATATGGGGAAAAGGCAGGAGATTGGCACTGGGTAATAGAACCAGTGTAGGTACAACGGGCCAAATATGTATTGTAAAATGAGACCACTCCAAATATTTTGCGTTTGGTAGATGCAGATCCGGATATGATCATCTGTCAGGAAATGCTTTGCTTTAAAAGGTTTAGCAATTCAGTTAATTTAGTTTGCTTATCCTTGACTTGTTAACTTGTAGACAACAAGCAAGTGTTGTTTTAATTAATTTCTGAACGGAGGTGCTAATGCTAAAAGAAATTCAGTCATAATAGGCACAACGTCAAAAAATGTATCTCATTAGGTGTTAATCCCATTCATTTCATTGGCCCTTTTTGCCACTTGTATAATAACAGAGGCATTCACTGTACATGAAGTGTAGTAAAACTATTTCAAAAAATGAAATGTTTCTTTTTAGTCTTTTCAGTCATAAAAACTAAATAGAGACAGATTTTATTACAATAACAATGTTGCAGTTTTCACCAGTAGAATTTGCAAGAAAATCATTATAATGCATGACATTATAACAGTTACCCACAAGTCTCATATAAAAGGATCATTGAAATGGTCAAGGCTTGTCAGTATGCTTTTAAATGGCAATCTTTCTAAAAATTTTACAATTTGGTTTGGTGTGCAATCATATTTCCTGAAAAGAAAATGATACAGATTTTTAAAAAAGAAGAAATTGAGTTCTTTATTCTACGTTTTTTTTAAAATATCTGCCCCTTAATCCCACGTGTGTGCCCAATCCTTAGTCAGCTTCTTGAACCCTGATTTAAATTTAAGTTATATTTCCTGTGTTTTTTGGTAATGATTCTCCCAGCTAGTCACTCTGATCAGATGATGCCATTTAGAACTGCCACGTTGAAATAGATGCCACTTGACTGGCAACCTCCATTAACAATACCCCAGCTGTTCATAAGCTGGATGGAAAATGCCATTTCTTCACCTTTCACAACAGAAAAGGTTAAATCAGTTCATGATTTATGGTGACCATACCAAACCATCAAGATTCCAAATCAGACCTTGTGCGATGAGAACTTTTCATGTTAATAGCTCATACTGAATTACCAACCATCTGTTCAGTGCTGATCTTAGATTGCTAGTTGTATACCCTCATGTTGGCTCACTCACCACAGCATTTTTCAAACACCATAATCAAAATGGACAGTCCATCCATTGACTGAAGGAGACTCAGAAAGGAAATGCTAACTATAAACTGAAAAATGAGATCTAAGTCTTTCAGTTTTATCACAAAGCTAGGACGTGATCATCAGAAATTTTAAACACCCATAACAAATACATATCATCCATTAACTGGAGATTACTTTGTGATTTATTGAGTTATTAATCTTCTCATTAAGTTATTTAGGTTAATTGAGATGAGGAAAAAAGAAAAAAAACACTTCAAAGTTAATATTATCTGGTTTTCACAATGGAAGTTAGTCCACGTTTAGACAATCTTTTTGATAGCTGATTTAGAATGTATTTCCTGACAGCAGTTGACTCTCCAAAGAGTATTTACTTTGGTTTCACTTAACGCTCGCTTCCCCTGGCTTCATTTTGTAGCAGAATCTGACTCATGGTGGATGGCTGTAAATATAAAGATTTTACAAACTGGTGATCTTTCTAGCTGAAAAATACCTTTGTTTTCATCAAATGGTGGTCTCAGACTCACCTGAAGGTTGACCACATCAGCACAGGAACATGTTTGACAGCAGAATTACCTTGAGGAAAGCCAACTAAAGCCCAGTAAAACAGAAACTGCAAACAATGATCTCGACCCATGGCACTTCCAGACACTCTCATCTCCAATTATGACACACTGAAATGAAAAAACATAAATGTATTTTTGTTAAAAATCAAACTGCCTTGGCCAGATTTCAATAGTGTCCGGAACCAACTTGGCTCATCTGGTATTCTCTTGTTTTGGAGAAAACACTGATAATCCAGCAGATAAGTGAAAAAAAAAGTCAAGGGCACTTTGGAGAAGAAAAGACATGATAAATAATTTAGCATTTCCGAATGTATCATGAAGTAGTGACATAAAGAGTGTGAGTGATTTTTTAATCATTAATAAGAACATAACATCTTAACTTTAGAATTACCAAGTAGCTCCCAGCTTCAAATATAAGTACTCCTTCCATTTCTTATGTTTCATATCTAAACTGATTTTCTGGAAGAAGTGGGTAGAAAGAGCCACGGAACAATAACAAGTTTACAGTATTTTTAGAGTAAATTGTAATAAAAATTTCAGCGCAGATTTCCTCCACATGCCAACAAAATCCGAAATCGATCCCTCATAAAAGTTTTAGCATGTTATTAAAGAGTTCTCTCAAGAAATCCACTGTTTATGACATTTCTGATTTTAGTGCAGAAAACAGTTCATTCTTAATCAATAGTTGATTAATAGTTGATAGCCTTCTTCCAAACTTTGTAACCGTAACATCATGCAAAAAATGGTAGACAAGAACTGACCTGCTGGAATTTCAAACAAACTAATGACAGATATATTAGGTGAAATATTTCCACATTACTGATCAATATGGGAAATTGTTGATATGAACAGTTCTGAATAAGAGTGGCTTCGAACTATTAACTCTGTTTTTGTCTCCATGGATGCAGTCAAACATAGAATCATGGAGCTGGACAGTATGGACACAGACCCTTTGGTCCAACTTGTCCATGCCGACCAGATATCCTAAATTAATCTAGTCCCGTTTACCAGCATTTGGCCCACATCCCTCTAAACCTTTCCTACACATATAGCCATCCTGAAGTCTTTTAAATGCTGCAATTGTACCAGCCTCCATCACTTCCTCTGGCAGCTCATTCCACACACGCACGACCATCCACGTGAAAAAATTGCCTCTTAGGTCCCTTTTAAATCTTTCCTCTCTCACCTTAAACCTGTGCCCTCTAGTTTTGGACTCCCCTACCCTGAGGAAAAGACCTTGGCTATTCATCCTATCCATGCTTCTCATGATTTTATAAACGGCTATAAGGTGACCCCTCAGCCTCTGAGCTCCAGGGAAAATAGCCCCAGCTGGCAACATCCTTCTGAATCTTTTCTGAACCCTTTCAAGTTTCACAACATCCTTCCTATAGCAGGGAGACAGAATTGCACGCAGCATTCCAAAAGTAGCCGAACCGATGTCCTGTACAGCTGCAACATGACCTCCCAACTCCTGTACGCAATGCACTGACCAATAAAGGCAAACCTACCAAACATTTCCTTCACTATCCTGCCTACCTGTGACTCTACTTTCAAGGAGCTATGAACCTGCTGACTTTTTCCGGCAAATTCTTCTTTCATTTCAGATTCCTGGCAGTTTGCCTTTATTTGAGACACTGGTCAGTCTGTAGGCTCACTAACAGTAGCTATATGGAAGGACATTGTATAAATCAGGAGATAATGAGGGCATGCAAGAAAGGTTATACTTTAATCATGCATGACTTTAACCTTCATGTAGATTGGCAAAGTCAGATTGGCAGAGGTGGCCAACATGGAAGAATTCATAGGGTACATTTCGGACAGTTTCCCAGAATATCTCAACCATGGACCGGGCTATTTTGGATCTGGTGGTGTATAATGAGGCAGATTTATTAGATAATATCAGAGTAAAAGATCCCTGAGAAGAAAAGAGGGTGGAATATGGTAGAGTTAATATTCAGTTTGAGAGGGAGAAAGCAACTGCGCTAAACTTAAATGAGGTAATTACAAAATAATGAGGGCTGAACAAATTAGAGTGGAATGTGAAAGGAGTTCAGTAGCAAAGACAATTGAGGAACAATGGCAGACATTTAAGAAATTAGTTAATGGCTCACAACAAAGACATGTTTCAGTGAGCAAGATTGATTCTCGGAAGCAGATAAGCCAACCATGTTTAACGAGGGAAGTAAAGGGTAGTATTAAATTGAAAGAAAAACATACAATGTGGCAAAGATGAATGGTAAGCCGGAGAAATGGGAAAGTTTAAAAAACTACAAAATATGACAAAAAAGGAGGATATCAAGTTTGAGGGTAAACTTTGAGTGCAAGTAACATCAAGACATAGTTCAAGAGCTTCTCTGTGTATATGAAAAGGAAGCTACAAAGATCAAAGTAAACATAGACCCCTCAATGTAATAAAATAAAGAACAGTCAATGCTGGAAATCTTAAAGTGAAACAGAATTTGCTGAAGAAAATCAAAGGTTCTGGCAGCATCTGTGGAGTGAATGCAGAGTTAATGTTTCATGTCCTGTGACCTTTCTTCAGAATCCCTTTGGCCCCTTCGTGACTGAGGATGGGAATTAACAATGGAGAACCAGGAAATGACAGAGGGGTTGAATAAATACCTTGCATCAGTCTGCACCATAGAATAACTGATAACATTCCAAGAATACTAACTAATTAGACCATAAGACATAGGAGTGGAAGTTAGGCCATTCGGCCCATCGAGTCCACTCCGCCATTTAATCATGGCTGATGGGCATTTCAACTCCACTTACCCGCACTTTCCCCGTAGCCCTTGATTAATTAAAAGGAAATAATTAAAATAATTAAAAAGGAAAAAGGGGAATGGAAATAAATACTCATTTGAGAAAAAAATCTATTAGGGAAACAAACGTGGATAAAGACCTATAAGTCCCCTGGACCTGATGGGATGCATCTTAGGATGTGAAAAATGCAACTACGGAGATAATGGATACATCTTCCAAGAATCCTTAAATTCTGGAAAAGTGTTGGAGGATTGGAAAAAATGCCAAAGTAACACCTTTATTCAAAAAAGAGGAGATAACAAAACAGAAAATTAAATGTCTGTTACTTTGCATCTGTCATTGGAAAACTGGTAAAGACTATTAGAAAGGATGTAAAAGTACAGAATTTAAAAATACATCATGTAATCAAGCAGAATCCGCATGGCTTCATGAAGGAGAAATCATGCCTGAGATGTTTATTAGGATTTTCTGAGGAGGTAACAAATAGTATAGATAAAGAAGACATAGTGGATGTAATCATTTGGATTTTCAAAAGGCACTTAATAAGGTAATGCATGTTGGTCAATGTAATAAAATAAGAACCCATGGTGTTGGAGATGGCATATTCACATTGATGGTGGATTGGCTCATTAATAGGAGACAGAGAATTGGAGAAAGGGAAGCAGGCTGTAACAAGTGGAGTGCCACCAGTTCTGTGTTGGAGCCATGTTTATTGACAATGTGTGATTTGGGATTAAAAAGTAAATTAAAGATTTGGCTGAGAACGTGGGGAGGCTCTGAAATGATGGGGTTGACAGGGATTGTAAGGGAAAAGAAACATGAAGCATTGAGGAGTGGGAGATTCACCTAAATTGACAGGCTTAGCCTGTGATTTATTCTGTGAAGCATGACCTATGCTGCCTTCCATCCTGCCTGAAACTCAAATGCGCAATGAAAATGAAAAAACACTTCCACCCCAGCATGAATGAATTGAGTTGTTTTTCTGCCTAAGAAAGTGGGCTGTACTAATGACTATTGTGAGGCCCTTCAAGGTGCAAGGCACCATTAATTGTGTACCTACACGTACAGGTTTCAAACATCTGCAATCATAGAATTCCCCATATGAACTGAATGCAGTGACCAACAGTTACAGCATTTAAAATACATTTAGACGAGTACATGAATAGGAATGGTTTAGGGGGATATGGGCCAAATGCAGGCAAATGGGATTAGTTCCATTCAGAAAACCTGTTTGGTATGAGTTCTGAGGAAGGGTCGCCTGATCCGAAACTTTAATTTTGATTTCTCTTCACAGATGCTACCAAACCTGCTGAGCTTTTCCAGCAACTTCTGTTTTTGTTTCTGATTTACAGCATCTGCAGTTCTTTCGGTTTTTATTTGGTATGGACGAATTGAGCCAAAGGAAGGTTTCGGTGCTGTATGATTCCATGACTCTATGCCCGTGCGGGATATAAAATCTTGGCCACGTCATTGAATATTACAAAATCATTATGGCTAGCTCCATGAAGCAGAAGTAATCACAGGTGACCTTAAAAGTTTCACCTGGCTGCTGCAATTTACAAAGACAACTCAAAGTGTTAGACACAGCACAATAAGTGGAGCTGATTTTCTCTCTACGTGAACTGCAAATATTTCACAATATGTGATGTTACCTTTCTTGGATGATATGGGTGGTGAGTGGGGACAATTTCAGTAATCTTACTGCACTTACAATCTGCTATTGCATTTGTGCCAAATGGCTTGTGCTGCATTGGAATAAGGACACCTGTGTAAAAAGTCTATGTGTGGACATTCTAGGGCCCTCCTTGTCAGATTCCTCCATGTCCTGCTGTATCCAGGGCTATTCTACCATGTCGTATGTGTGTGTGTGTGTGATGTAAATGCTGACTGCTCACATGACTAGGCAACAGGAGGTAAAGCAGGCTTAGAGTTTATTATTCTCGATGTCATTTCCACAGGCTGAGGATATCCTGGGATACTGTCACAAAACTGTACCATCTGCTGTAATGGGACCTGCAACCTGAAGAAGCATGTGGACATTCCAGCCTGGTTGTCAAATTGAAAACTGCACTAAATTTTGATGAAGCTGGCTGCTTCCATGTACCTACTGGAAATCTACATAGAATGTCACAAACATTGACCCATAAATGTATTAAGGCAGTTAGCAATGTGACAAACTTTACATTGGACAGACAGGAAAAAAACTGGCCACAAGAGTACATGAGCACCAACTAGTAACAAAAAGACATGAGCAATACTCACTGACCCCATTCACACAGATAAGGAGAACCACCAATTCCTTTGGGACAACAACAGGATCCTACGACAGGCCAAAAAGAGACAACCATGGGAATTCCTAGAAGCCTGGTTCTCCACCAAGAAGGCCATCAACAAATGGATAGAACCAGACCCTATACATACACCACTGAGAAGGAAAACCAGAAATGAGGTAATCAAATCCAACACCCCTCAGAGTTTAAATACCAGGCGGGAGAAGACAACAGCGCTTCATCGGAGGCTGCACTGATGATGTTACCCAGCAGGGTAATGAAACGTCTGCGAACTAACAAACCAGCTCGGTGAGCAAACCAACCATAGCAATGTACAAGTCATCAGTACCATATCTTAGAATCTGTGCCAAATGGCCTGGGAGCTGCCATGATTCCTGTATTCTCAATAACTCAGGTTGCTGCATTATTTTAATGGGAGGCAAGGATTACCCTCTACAATCATGGCTGATTAATCAGTTACACAAACGACTGTGGCTGATTGCAGATGCAGCTCATTGTTCCACCAGGGTCATTGTAGAGCAGACAATACACCTCCTGAAGAGGAGGTTCTGATATCTGAATCAGTCGGGGAGGAGGGCTTTGCAGTACACTCCAGAGTATAATGCATAACCCTATTATACCGAGCTCTGCATAACTAGAACATGAAAGAGGGAATGTGATGGAAGTGAAATAGATTCAGTCATCGTTTTAAGCTTATCATTTCAACACAGGGATTTTAAGTTTCAAATCATTCTAACAGCTCTACTTTTAACTTTATTCAAAGCTTATACATCGCCTGCACTGTGATAATGTGATACCGCAAATCTCAGAACTTTAATAATTGTTCATGGATTGAAAGAATCAACAAAGATAAACAGTTATACATGGAAATAAGGTAGAATAATTCTGTCTGAAATAAACTATTAAGGGAAAGGACAAACTTACACAGGAATTGAAAGCAATTAGTGATGTCTGGGAAAAGGAGGAGTGAGGCTACATAAATAAAACTGTTTTGACACCTGCTTGATAACTGGATGCCTTAGACAACAAGGATAAATGTTTGCTCTGCTGAAGAATTTAATGAGCTAATTATAAGACAGCGTGTGTCTTCAAACAACTATCAATGCCAAATGTAGCATGAAACAGGAAGGCTACTTCTGGTAAGTTGCAGACTCATTGATTTCAGAAGATTAATCAATATTTTGGATAAAAGGACTCTAAAGAATCATCAATGATATCACATCATAGACCTGAAGGATGGAAATCTGTAGAAGAATCTGATACAGAACCCTTCATTAACAGAACTTTGAAGAACAACACTGTACAAGGGCCAAACCCTGGACACTTCCAGAAACAGACACTGTTGGTTGGAGTCGTAGCTTAATTCCACCATTAAATCGGATAATAGCCAAGCTGAGTTGTGGGGCTTGACTTGCTTACTTAAAGAGACTTCTTTTGGTTGCTACATGTAATAAAGTAAAAATCACGGTTTCAGAATTTGATTGACTGTGAGATTTTTTAATAAGTAGACAAATTAAAGGTAACTGGTAACCAAAGATGCAGTTTGACTAAATGCAAAATGTCCAAAATGGTTTTTCCATTTTATGCTGAATCAATACAGTGACACCTCACACTGCCTTTGCTTTGACTGATGTTTCATGGCACTAGTTGGAATCTTTGAGAATTAGGTACTACAATTTAGAACACAAGTGGTAGTACTTTTGTTCAGTGCTCCAACACTGTCAGATTTGCATATCAGCTGAAGACTGATGGACTGATGCCTTAAAGATTACATGCAGTGCATTAAACAATATTGTAAAAAGTCTTAACACAACTGGATTTTAAGTTACTATCCACTTTTAACGACAAAGGATGTGAAATGTGATTTATAGATAAAACAGGATTTTTCGTAAGATCCCAAATGATTCTTTTCAGACACTGTTGTGTCTGACAGAGAGGGGAGAAGGGGAATCATATAGTTCTGCTCAATAAGTATTTAAATGAAATCTGTATCTCCTCATAACTTTCCGAAATGGTGCTGAGAGGGGAGTAATTTAGCACTTTGATGAATTGCGACTTCAATTTCTCGAATTGATGTATTTTACCTGGTGAAATTCCACCCTAGTCAATCCCTGATATTGTGCCTACATATATTGCTTTGTCTTTTATTAAACATTTGAGCTGATTCATCAATCCCACATATCCAGCAGGTAGCTGCAATTGCAAGGCGTGCATCTTTTAAAAAAAATGTACGCAACTGATGATTTTCTATTCAGCAAAGATAATGGATGGAAAATTACATGTTACACACTCTCAACTTCTTGAGATGTGCTCTTAGTTGGAACTGTTCAATAATGGGATTGTAATGAGTATTAGATAAATGTTTTTTCAAAAGTATTGAGTGTTAAAATGAGAACTCCGATTTTCCCTGAGACCAACTGCTCAGATGCTGTTCAGGAACTGAATGTCACTCCTTAACAACATTATATGTCATGGATCTTTGAGCCGAAATTTAACTGACAAACATTTTATCCAGAAATAAACTGAGGGCTGCATTGCCAATATTCTGCTCCTGTATAAACTTACTTCTCCGTAAAAATATCTAGCACTTTCTTTTAAACACCCTGAGCTGATATGTCATGTTTTTCACCAATTTAAAGACATCCACATTGTATGAGCAATGCAGCCAACACTATTTCCGGTGCATACCCAAATGGTTGTAGGACTTATTGTTTTCTCTGTGTGAATACCATACCAAATATTTTGTGTAATTCTGGTGCCTGTGGAAATAATTCTGGTCTCAAAGTATTAGGACTGAATATGCTCAGTTATGTTGAAGAAAATTTTGTACAAAAAGGATTTTAAATTTAGTTTCAGTTACACTTCAGTTCATTTGCCTTTCTTGAGTCTATGAGGTTCATGTAATATAACCAACTATAAACTATGAAAATATCAATTAGAGTTAGGGTTACGAATACACACCTATAATTGATGACAATGGAATTGAATTACAGATTTTATTCAACAAGTCTGTCATTTTTAATTGAAATTAAACATCGCAACAAGGCTGTCTAACAACTACAACTTCCGTCTAGAATTAAGTGAATTTGTAACGACAAGGTTATTCGTGGAAGTCAAGTCTTGCATCAAGCAAGTGTGTGCATAATTGACTATTTCAGGAATCCGAGAAAAATAAGTCTTTCCCAAAGTGTGCCGGTGCTTGATCTTGCGAACGAATGTGGCCTCATAATCCTGCATGGTGAATAACAACACAAACCTGTGTAAGTCACTGTTATTTCAAGTTGAAGGCTCACAGATGAAATTTTCTTTGAACACATTGTAAATTCATATTTGTAAGTTCCATTTGCAGCATGGATGTGAAAAGTCTTGAAGCTGACATCTTTAGTTTAAGAACAGTATGGGAACACTACAGAATGAAAGACATGAAGTGCAAGGAAAAGTTATGAAAACTGGGAACATGAGATGGTCAAAGTCATGAGTTCCTAAACCCGTAGAGGAAAGACAAATGAGCCCAAGAGAGAAGAAAAAGGTTTAGAGGGAGCAACAGTAAGAGATCATAAAAAAGGAACAACATTTAGCAAGTACTATAATATGGAAGAATAAGCAAGTTTAAAAAAGAGAAATGAGTTTATGTACCTTTTCAATATTGTTAAGTTTAAGATGAGCCACAGCTTCCTCTTCTGTCAGAAGGATACAGTTCCATGGTGACCACTCAAACCTTTTGTCCCACCTTATCATTGTTAAATCTTTCAGATTCTTTGAAGCACTCAGTGCAGATTGTGTTCCCCAAATACTGTCAACCAGATGCTTCAAATCTTGTTCCTGCCAATACAACAGTTGGTTAATAACTTAATGTCAAACTAAAAAGTAGTGGCTCAAAAATGTTAAACTCTAAATAGCTATGTTGTAAAAGTTGCAAAATTTTATTATGGAGGTATCGGACAAAGTAGAACTCTTGTTGTTGCCAATACTCCCTCTTCTGTATGCAATATAAAAGATAGGTATTCATCTCTCTGCATTTGCCTGTGTTTCCAGTGTGCACTGTTTTTCTGTCAAATTACCCAACATCAGCAATATTTTACTCTCTTAAAGATAAAAACCATTTGACATGAAAAGTACATGCATGTACTGTTATGACAAGGTGTAGAGCTGGATGAACACTGCAGGCCAGGCAGCATCAGAGGAGCAGGAAAGCTGACGTTTTGGGTCTGGACCCTTCTTCAGAAATTTCTGACCCA
>JAHRHZ010000021.1:43580871-43644675 GCA_024137785.1 Ginglymostoma cirratum
TGGGTCAGAAATTTCTGAAGAAGGGTCCAGACCCAAAACGTCAGCTTTCCTGCTCCTCTGATGCTGCTTGTCCTGCTGTGTTCATCCAGCTCTACACCTTGTTATCGCAGATTCTCCAGCATCAGCCGTTCCTACTATCTCTGCATGTCCTGTTACTTCTGACCACTAGAAATTTTTCTTAATATTAGGAAACAGATTTAGCAGCATGAAATTAGCAGATCTGTTTTATAGTCACATATATTTTCATTAATAATTAGGTGAGAAAATGATGACCGAAAAGTATTTGTTTAAAACTTTTGCATAAGAATTATATTGTACCTGTAATAAGAATGCGAGCTGGGATCCATCTTCAAAGTTTGCCTCAGATTTTCTCAGCCGCTTAAGCATTGTTTTGTACAAGCTTGATTCTTCACGACGTCGAGCTTCGTTATTCAGCTTGTAGCATTGTCGACATATTTTAAGAGTCTGTGAAGTTAGTGACAAGGGGAACTCTGTGGATGGTAAATAGCTTCCACAGCTTGAACAGAAGTAAATATTTTTGCGCAATTGCATTGGATCCTGTGGCACCTATAAAAGAGATGGAATCTTCTCCTTATGGAGTTAACAAAATGTTCAATTCATGCTACTGCGTGCAAACTGAAAACAATTCACCACATTTCTACTGATTGCACAGCAACATTGAAGGAGAAATTAGTCTAACCTTCTACTGAAGGTCATAGGATCATAGAATCCCTACAGTGCAGAAAGGGGTCATTCAGCCCATCAAGTCTGCACCAACTTTCTGAACAGCACTGCACCCAAACCTGACACTCCACCCTATCCCTGTAACCATTTACCATGGCAAATTCACTTCACCTACACATCCTTGGGCTGAGGGAAGAACTGGAGCACCCAGAGGAAAATCCACACAGACATGCAGAGAACATGCAAATTCCAAACACAGTCACCCAAGGCTGGAATCGAACCCAGGACCATAGTACTATGAGGCAGCAGTCCTAACCACCGAGCTACCGTACTACCTGTAGGAAATGAAAACTAAATACCAGACTTCAATATCAAACACTACATTTAGTCACAATATAACAATATAACATACGTTTTGGAAACCAGGAATTGAGATGGAGCAGTAGTGTTGCCAG
Source organism: Ginglymostoma cirratum (assembly GCA_024137785.1). Lineage (NCBI taxonomy): Eukaryota > Metazoa > Chordata > Chondrichthyes > Orectolobiformes > Ginglymostomatidae > Ginglymostoma > Ginglymostoma cirratum. The sequence continues at coordinate 43,582,011 of JAHRHZ010000021.1, forward strand.
ATGTGCAGCACAGCTCAATATTTGGATCTCCTCATGGCCTTGTCCAAAATTAATTGGGTGTGAGTTTTGTGCTTGCAGTGGCACATCCAACATCAACAATGGAGCTTTGTAATGACACCATGCTCCAGCCAGAGAGGGTTACTAATCAGTGGTTTAATCAGTTGGAGGTTTACGATCACCATTATTCGGTCCACTATTCAACTAGAGGCTTTACTATCAGGCCCAATTTCATCACAGAACATTAATTATCCCATATAAAGGAATGTATGAAATATTTACAGGATTACCCAGGAAGCAGCAAAACTGCTTGAAAGTTGAACATAAGTCATCAGACATAGCACCCAGTATTTTCCGTTACTGAGGTTGAATTTATTGTACAAGGCAAAAGTGGCAGGACTCTGAAGTATCTGAGCCTCTCGGTATTTCCAACTCCATGAAGTGCACACAGAAATGCTAATATTGTGTGTACAAAAGCAGGTCAGCAGCTTGGAATCCTTCAGTGAGTAAATCACCTCCTGATTTTCCAAAGCCTGTCCACTATCCACAAAGACAGCTGATACATGCATCACGACCCATAGTTTCCCTCCAAGCCACTGGCCATCCTGACTTGGAAATATATCACCATTCCTTCAATGTCACTGGATCAAACTCATGGAGCACCGCTTCCAATGGCACTGTGGGAGTAACTACTCCCAATGGACTGTATCAGTTCAAAAAGGCAGCTTATCACCATCTTCAAGAGCAGCTAGACATGGGTAATAAATACTGGTGATGCCCATGTCCATTGAACTAATATTAAAAATTACCCTTTACTTCCATATTTTTATCTAACAAAAATGCCACAGCATTCAGACTTTTTTTGATGGCTTTTCCATATTTCCAGTACACTTTCCTCGAACTGAAGTTACTTTACCACTTTCTTTAAATCAACATGTTCTGATATGTTATGACACAACTCTGGATCAGGTAGGAATTGTACAGAGGTAGGCACATTACCACTATATCACAAGAATCCTCCATAATTACTTTACTAAATTGTTTTAATATATTAAGGACCCGAAATAAATCACTGCTCAGTCATCTAAGTTTATGTAAATCAAGCTGGTTTCATCAAGCTAATCCTCATGACTTTATGTTTTAAGTTGTAGCATCATTCTAGTGCACTTATCCTGACCCACTTACAGGCCCAATAAATATACCTCTTTTTTTTCTCTCTCTATTCATTCACGGGTTGAGGGCATCGCTGGCTAGGCAGCATTTATCGTCTATCCCTAATTTAACATCGTGGTGAAAAACTGAAGCCTGAGCACAGATCCCTTGGGAGCACCATTGATTACAACCTGCCTATCAATGAATAGCTCCTTTATTCTCACCTGTTACCAATTTTCGAAACAATTACCAACCCATTTTACAAGGTAACATCCAATTCCACAAGCCTCTTTCTTGTGACTAGTCCTTCATGTGGAATCTTATAAAATGTTTTCAGCAAGGCAATGACCAAAGCCATTCTCTGAACCACTATCTTAGGGACCTCCACAAAACAAAATAACTAGATTAGTCCGTTATAACCTGCCCTTCACAAATTCACACTTGGTCTCTCTCTGATTAGCTGGCTATGCATTGACATTCAGGTTCACGCAGCCAGCTGCATGTAAATCTACAAAATCTATAGGATTCTTGCTGACCCTAGATATTAGAAAGTGAAGCATATGGGATAACTTTTAGAACAATAGAAGTGCAGAAGTGTAGAAATATTTACATCTAAATTGACCCTGTCATATGAAACCATATTGGTTCTTTTTTGTACCTTAAGAAATCTGGCGATTTCTGGGTTAAATGTTGGTGTTTTTATATACTGAAGAAAGAGTGTTGATATTCTCTGTCTGAGTCCTTCCAGATAAGATTCCTTTACTTGTCTCATGAGAAGATCTGCCTCTCTGTCAATCAATTCCACAATTTCTTGTGTTAACTTACAGTCATGTTCCTACACAGAAAAAATAATTGATATCTGAGTTTAACCTAGATTTAAGAATCAAATCACAAAACCATAAATACTGTAAAGCGTTTGATGGCAAAACAGAAAACAGTTGCAACTTAATTCAAGTTGTAGCATGGGAATGAAAGACAGTTAATGTTTAGTTAAAAAGGAAGACAAGAATAAAAGGCAAACTCTTCGAATTCATAAAGCAAATAAAATATGAAACGAGGAAAGCACTTACATTACATAGTGTGTTTAATGATACAGGCCTGTGTCATAATTACAGACACCATTCAATCAAGATCACTATAAGAAAATTATTCTAAAATGCTTTTGTCTTCCAGAGAAAGTGTCAAAGGACAAGGAAGGATTGGTTGAGAGATTGATAGGAGCTTGCAGGTTGCTGCTGGGAAGTGGGCAGTGGCCATTGCTAATGGGAAGCAGGAAGGTTTAGTGCAGGGACTGCTGTGGATTTCTTAGCAGACAATGGGTATGTCAGAATATGGAGATCATTAGCATGCTGCTGGCTTTGAGATTTACCAGAAAGTGAGAAATAAGCATTGAATAGTTAGCACATTGTGGCATGTTGCTTCTTTGCCTGATCATCCACATACACTGATCAGCAATATATTTATCAATTACATTTCCACTGAGACAGTCATTACTGCACCAGCAATGACCAGCAATTTCCTGCTCTGCACATTAATACATTGTAGTCCTAATTTTTTTATTTTTATTTGATTCCATATGGATCTTATTAATGTGCATCTTATTATTGTTAACACCTAATATTAAAATACTTCCTTTTTCCTTCCATGCTTATGTTAACTCTTTAAGATATTTTATAAATTGAATTTCTTTGTTTACCTGAGGGGTACACATCTGCACCCTACCATGATTACCTTAATATTGATGTACAAACAAAATTTTGGCCCCCTTATCTAAGGAAAGATAAACTGGCATTGGAGGCAGTCAGGTAAGGTTCAGTAGGTTGACCCTAGGTATGGAAGGCTTTTCTTAGGCATGAGGTTGAATAAATTGGTACTCATTGGAGTTATCTTATTAAAACATAGAAGATTCTTTGGGGTCTTGACATGATAAATTTGGACAGATTGTTTCCCCTTGTGGGAGAGTCTAGGAGCAGAGGGCTTAAGCTCAGAATAAGGCAGAGATGAGGAGTTTTTTATTCCCTCAGAGGCTGGTGAATCTGTGAACTTCTTTACCGCAGCTGTCAAGGATCATAAAGTATTTTCAAGACTGAAATGGACAGAATTCTTAATATGTCAGGGAATCAAGGGTTAGGAAGAAAAGGCAGGAAAGTAGAGTTGAGGATCATCAGATCAGCCATGATCTCATTAAATGGTGGAGAAAACTTGATGGGCTAAATGGACTACTTCTGCACGTGTATCTTATGGTCTTAAATCACAACTCATCTTATCTACTGATCCCTGCACATGTTTTTCTAGGCAATGCACCTGAGTTTTTAACAGAAAAAAAATCAACAGTGGTTAATAACAAATAAAAACAGAAATGGCTGGAGAAACTCAGCAGGTCCAGCAGCATCTGTAGAGGGAAAATACAGTTAATATTTCAAGTCCAGTGACCCTTCTTCAGAACTGTTCTGATAGTTTAATATCTGTTGGGCACTAACATGACCGGTTCTGTGCCGATTTTACACACTTCAATACCTTGACCGTATGCTTTAATGTCAAAAGAGCATCCAGCCTCTCATCCTGGGTCAAGTATTTCATGTTAATACTGTTGTAAATATCTCGTAACTCTCTGGCCCGGATGGTGAACGGTGTGTCCATTTCAGTAACTCTCCCATCATACGCTTTCCACCTTATGGGATCTGCACACTGCAACAGTTAAATATGTATATTTTCTAAAAAACTTTTCACAGCTCATATTAAATTGCATTTAGAACAAAAGCTTTTCCCATATTGCAAACGGTCAATAAAATATATTCCATCATACTATTTTAACACTTTATGTGAGAGTAGTGAAATTAGTTTATTTGAAAAGTACAGCTAAATAAACATTTGAGGTACAATACATTGTTGTTAGTTTTTATTCTTTAATGTAAATTCCTAATTAAACAAAAGCAACGTTTTTAGGCAGGTGGATGGAACTATGAACGGTTATCCTAATAATAGCTTAGCAAGATTTCACCTAAGCCAAACAAAGTAACGAAAGCTTGATAAGAAAGAAAAGCTGAAATTAACATAAGACAAAGTACCACATATTTGCCTGCATCTTCAATTTTGAAATAATAGCTGACTGAACTGACATTATAAGAAATTAATTAACATATGGATTTTTGTAAGATTTATACAGGACCAGATGTCAATGCCTTTCAAACCTGGAACACCAGTATACTTGAGATGATGTATCTGAATCTTGTTGTAAATATAACAAGGAAAAAATTCTTATCACAACAACGGAACCATACTTTTAAGGTGAACAAGTATGAATTGTGCCACTTATCAATCTGCATACTTTCAATCATTATTTTACATTTGGAAGGGGGCACAGAAGGTTGGTTTGTTTACTTGGCTACATGGCTAGATTGTTGTGTAGAAAGTATGCGTTCAATCTCAACAATTCATGAAGGTTTGACCCCACCCCTTACCACCTGCTTGTGGAGTGGTTACCCTCCATCTACGCAAAACCAATTGCGTCTCTGTAATGAAGAGAGATGCCTATGGTGCTTTGTGAACTATGACTCCATATGTAACCACAGTCATCTTTTGAAATTTGGAATTCAATAGCAGGGCTTTAAATTTGAGTTGGATTCTGCTGCAAAGGTTATATGAAGGCCATGTACCTGCCTTGTTTAGAAAACGTCTCCAGTCAGTAATTTTTTCCAACTTGACCAATTAGCAGTCAGACCACATGCTGCCCAATTAGAAATGTTAAACAGATTCTCTGGAGCAAGAAGTCCAATCGCAAATTTTTAGTTCAGATAAAAGGGAGAGAGTGGGAGCGTCCAATTACTAACAGTTTTCAACTAAAAACGTCCTCCTTGTGGAGGAGGATCTTCCACAATAACAGGGCCCTAGAAGCCTGCCTGGAGCTCTGGCCTCTGATCTGCCACTGGGAGGTTACCTCCAGGCAGTTGGCTCATTCCTTGATGGTATGAAAACCAGTCAGCCATTGACAATAGGCCTCAACTGACCTTTAATTCCTTTTAAAAGGTCATCTAATCACCCTCAATCACTTATGACCCTTATCCAATATCTAGGGAGATGGCCTAAGGATTGGATGGTAACTGGAAACAGGCATGCTGGCTAGCAGCATGGATTTTCACGTCTCTCTAGCTCTGTACCTACCTGCCAGATAGGTCAAAATCCCAACCCCCAATTACCTAATAAATGAGACCCTGCTCTTGGCTAGTGTAGCAGAAAGACTTCATGGAATTATGAGGAGCTAATGAGAAAAATCTAGTTTCCCTTAATATATTTGAATTACATTTGTGTGTGGCAAGTGGCCTCTGGAATATGTTCTAGAAGAAAAGCTTTGAGATTTTTGCTGTTTAGTTTTATATTGTTCCACGATACACCAGAGATACTGTTCAGTGAATATCTAATTTCCCTAATGCAGGATCTGCCATATTCACTGCCTTATAACATTTCAAATAAAACCTGGCGTGTATGTAACTGTTTTAATATAATTAGTAACACTGACCTTATTCAAAAGATTCTGAATTAGTTTTGGTCCAGTTTCCTTAGCAGCATCAATTTTGTGTCGAGAAATTGATGCAATGAGCTGTGCTTCTTGTTCAAGGAGTGTGTAAAGAGCTGCTTTTCTCTCAGGTCCAGTAAGAGTACGATTTATGTTACTCAGCTCCTCTTGCTTCCACACTAAATACATATAGATGGAGAACATAAAGGTAGTCTTATTTTTCAGTCTCACTACAACCATGAGGACCAGCAAGAAATCATCAAGACCATATCATTTTATTCTTCTGTAATTTTGACTAAATTATAGAAATTAAAATTATAAAAGAACAGCTCTAAAAACCAAAGGATTGTGGAAAGGATTACTGCACTTTTTTAAAGCAAGTTACCGAACATTGTAAGTGCTATTTACACAGCTGTTGGTTCAAGCAGTGGTGAGTATCTAGTTGCAGACAAGCAGGAGCCAAAGAGCACCTGAGAATGGAGATTTGGCCAGTAATAAGTAACTGATTGGTCTGGGAAATAATGACTTGTTATCAGTGACATAGGCCATCGAGAGTCATAGATTCATAGAGTCATACAGAAACAGACCCTTCAGTCCACCAGTTCATGCCAAACATAAACCCAACTAAACTAGTCCCACCTGCCTGCTCCTGGCCCAAAGCCCTCCAAACCATTCCTATCCATGTGGTTATCTAAGTGTCTTTTAAATGTTGTAACTGGCTCACATCCACCACTTCCTCGCAAACCAGACGGTGTTAAAAATTTGCCCCTCATGTCTTTTTAAAATCTCTCTCCCCTCACCTTAAAAATATGCCCCATGGTCTTCAAATCCCACATCCTAGAGAAAAGATAGCTACCATTAACCCTATCAATACCCGTCATGATTTTATAAACCTTTATATGGTCACCTCTCAACCTCTTACGCTCCAGAGAAAAATAAAATCCCAGCCTATCCCGCCTCTCTTTATAACTCAAACCTTCTATACCTGGCAACATCCTGATAAATCTCTTCTGAACCCTATCTAGCTTAACAATATCCTTCCAATAACAGGGTGACCAGAACTGGATACTGTACTCCAGAACAGGCTTCACCAGCGTGCTGTACATCCTCAACATGACATCCCAACTCCTATATTCAAAGGACTGAGCAACAAAGGCAATCATGCTAAATGCTTACTTAACTTTTGTCTATATGTGATGCAAGCTTCAAAGAATTATGCACCTGAACCTCTAGGCCCCTCTGTTCTACCTGCCAACAACCATTTGATTGGCTCCTAGGCAGCTGAACAGTTTGTGGATATGAATGTTTAGGTAGAACCCATTGGGCCTCTGGAAAGGAAGGAGTTGGTCCATTCTCTACACTAAAAAAACACTTCAAGCCTGAAGATAACAGTAACTGATGAGGGAACTAGCTAAGTTGTGGCATTTAATCAGTAAGTCAAAGACTTTTGTACGTGAACCACTTTTTCCTCACCTGCAAGCAAGTGTAAGTACTTGTAGAAGGAAGGTCAAGGGGCAACAAGTCCTGACAAGCCAAAAAAGGATCATTTCAGCAAATCCTGTGAACAGGAACCACTGAATTGCCTTTTCCATCTCTACGTCCACCTTTCACATCCGTATCTTCCTGTGTTTGAGTGAGTGTGTAGAGTTTTATAAGGGGGATTATTGTAACCCCCTTAAGCAGCAGAATTACATGTCATTGGTTCATAATTATTTACCTGTAGCTAGAATCTATTCATTTGAGCAGAAACCAGGTCCATGCTTTCTGTCAACCCGGGTCTAAAAGTCAGGTAAATTGGGGAATTTTAGGCACTTCTATAAAATCTTTAACTTTCATGTGACATCAGGGGGAAGCAGGGCTTGATTTCCAACATGTCACCCAGTGAGTCATAGCAAGGCAAAAAAAAAAAAAAATCAGAACTGAAAGTGAATATCATCTCTGAACTGAGACAAAATTTACAAGTTTAAGAATAAAATAACATTTAACAAAAAAATTATGTACATATTACAGGAAGCCAGAACATAAAAGGTCTGTCCTAAAGCATGAATACACCTTCCAAGGCATGAAAGAGTAGATCAAAATCTTCTTTTGTTTTAGGGTTCATTCTTCTTTCATACTGTTTCTTCAAGTATTCTTGCTTCCCCATTTTAATTTTCAGTTCTTGCTCCTGTTCCCATTGTATCCTCCGATTCCTTTGCATCCTCAGTTGTTGAACATAATTCTTAGCAGCCCAGCGTCTAAAGTAGGTTTGCAGCACAATTACCTAAAAAGAGGAATAAAACCGTACAGCTAAAAATCACACGTGAATTTTTGATAGTACATCAATGCATTAACACTGACATTTTTCAAAATAAAGTTTTTGTCAAGGTGATGAAGTTTATTTCTTTACTGCCATTTAATAATCTTCTCCTTCTCCAAGAAATTAGCCAGTACTAATTCCCAAAAGGTAAATCAGGGCAGATAGTTAGTGGCAGCAGTTCACCGATTCCTTGTCCCAGCAATCATTCAGCTGTACCTTCACCACATGCTCTGTATGACCCTACATGCTCCATCGACACCATCCTCCTCATCCATGCAAGTTGGCATTTGCACACTATCAGCCTGGCCATATCATTGTACATGCTCTCAGAACAACTCACACCATTTTAGCTTTTCAACACTTTACTTCAGGACTGAGAAACGCCAACAATATGCATGCTTCTGCCAAGTTGCTTTGTGTGATGGTTACACATGCAACTCCTGCACCTGCACAAGATACTCATGAGTCTTAGCTTGCATTGCTAGTGCTCACTTACTTTGGACTTATTTCATGATGCCAGCTTGTCTACTTCACATTGCTTCCCTTATGCACACCTACTGAATTCAGCACTACCAGCATTTGTGCAGGTGAAACTGCTTTCTTAGCTCCTCAGTGCCAAGCTACAGGCTGCAGCCTCTGTGGCTTGCAGTAGCTTTGAGCACAGAGAGAGACTTGTCGCAGTAAGAAGCACTGAACATTCAAGGGTGATGTTGCTGTGCACTTCTGCGCTATGTCAAAGTCATCCCTGTAGCAGTGGCCAGGAGTTTACATGGCAAACAGTCAGTGTTTGCTTCAAGCAAATGACCATGTGTGAAAGTCAAAGGGTAGCAGTCCATATAGTTATCAAGGTGGACTGTGGTTGGTCAGGGAGTAACACTGCAATCGGTCAAAGAGCTCATCTGATTCCAGGTTAGGTGATGGTTACATTCAGTCAGGCGTGTGGTTCTACTGGGGACTCGTGCCCTTGCAACCTATGGATCAGGAACATGAGTAAGCCATTTAGTCCGTTGAGATTGCCCAACATTCTAGATCATGGCTGATCATCTACGCAATGCTACGAGTTAACACTATTTCTATATCCCTTAATGCCATCAATCACTGTTTCTTTTCCAGAGGCGAACTTTTCAAATTAGAGAAATAAAAATTGAAAGAACTGTGGATGCTGTAAATCAGGAACACAAAGTTGCTGGAAAAGCTCAGCAGGTCTGGCAGCATCTGTGAAGGATAAAACAGAGTTAACGTTTCAGGTCCGGTGACCCGAACTCAGTTCTGAGGAAGGGCCACCAGACCCGAAATGTTAACTCTATCTTTTCCTTCACAGATGCTGCCAGACCTGCTAAGCTTTTTCAGCAACTTTGTTTTTGTTCCTTGTTTTCAAATTAGAGGCCCTGCTAAGGGAAGTTGCAGTAATCATGCCTGCAATCATTCAGTAATGTCACCTATCTGGCTTCAATTTGCATTTCATAGTCAGGTCATTCATTGTGCATGAATACAGACCAAGAAATATGACTTCAAACAATCATGACTATCACACTGATTTGTTATAATGTCAGCTAAGCAAATGTAATCAGATAAAAGCACTTAAAAACTGGAGCTGAGCTTTCAATTTTACAAATATACTCCATGGATAAAAGTTGACAATGTTTTGCAGCTACAATATGCACACACTGAACTTAAGTACATAAGACCATGGTCTGAGACATGAAAGGAGGCCTTTTCATTTGGGGTGGAAGGTGTGTGGCGGAGTCAGAGTTAACAATGCTAGGGTTAAGGCACCCCTCCAAAATAGTGAACACAATGTGATTGACTTTTACATCTGGTTTGAAAGGGAGAAGATTGGATCTAAGACTACCATTTTAAACCTAAATAAGGGAAACTATGTGGGCATGAAAGTTGAGCAAGCTGAACATATCTGGCATACAAAGCCATCTGCTCGATAAATAGGGAAGTAGTAGCAGACATTTAAGGGGATATTTCAGAATACTCAGAATATGTATGTTTCTATTATAAAGAAAAATTCAAAATTAAGGACCTAGCATCCATGATTATCTAAAGTAGTTAGGGAAAGCATCAAGCTTTAAAAAATAGGATTTAATTACACAAAAATGATTGGCAGGTCAGATCATTGGTCAGAATATAAAGTATGCAGAAAATGGCCATAAGGTTGACCAGGAGGAAGAAATGAAAGCATAAGACGAATCTAACCAAAAAGAGTTAGGCAACAGCTTCTCTATATTGTTAAAAAGGAGACAAGTAAGCAAATTGAGTGTTGGGGTCCTGCAGAGAATAAGAATAGGAATTAATAGCAGATAAAAAGAAACAGAAAATGAAATGAACAAATATTTTGTTTTTGTCTCATTAGAGGGGGCAAGAACATCTTGCCCAATTCTGCCACACATATTGCCATAGCCTATATCACTCAGAGCCTGATAGGATAAACACTGGGCAGAATCTTAAGTATTGGCCACGTTAAAGTGCACGCCTTGGCTGTAGTCCTCAACATCACGGTTGAAGAATCTCTGACATCTGAGGCTAACTGCAGTAAAAGTGTTGGCTGCTTGTGATAGATGAGCATTCTTGGCTGTTACAAATCCTTTCATCTTTGGACGTCTGAAGACACTGTTCATCTCTCAAAAGGGTTCAACTTAACCAGGTACATTAATGAAAATATACTAGAGCAGACTTTTTAACCGTGAAAGAGAAAAGAGGATCAATAAAGAGAAAGGTTATTTACACCCATGCCATATTTCACCTATGCCATCTATGTCTTCAGAAAGTTTATTTTTCTAATTCTGCTCCTCACCATGTCTAAGCACAGACCGAACTTACAAAGCTGGAGATCGAGAAATCATGCTCTGTACTTAGCAATGTTGACTGGAGACTAGATGGTTACACCTGGATGCATTACTGAGAATATCCTGCCTGGACGCAAGTTCACCCGCTTTGGTTTGAATTTCTGGAGGCTTTGCACACATTGGCAATGGGGACATGGAGGGGCTGGACATCTCTGGAATTCCTGAGAAGTTTCTTGAAGTCCTACCTCTACTATCCTATCTTTGGTGTCTGTTGGAAACATCTTGCTCCATGAAAAGAGGACCTCTGCCCTTAACCAGGGTGAGGTTGAGAGGTCCCCATTTCACCCTGCCATTGACATTGAGAACCTATAACGAGAGCAATGTATATCTGGCAGACACAGAGCATGCTGAAGCTGGGTCTCTATGGATGCTGCTAACCTCTCCATGGAGGCAGTCAGGTACATGCATAATGAAGCCGTCACAGTACCGATAACACTAATGGACTCCTTGATCTTTTAATTTAACTTACTGAACATCTCTGAGAAATCTGTATACCATTTCTGTGCCTGCCTGCCTGTGCTTTCTGACAAATGGCCAATGCTATGGAATCATCTTCTGCTTGGTGCGGAGATGGCGAGTGGTCTCCAGGAGTCCTTTGAGGGCCAGAGGCCAGAACGTTCCTTCTTCAGTCAGGTGCAGATATGTCAGTGATGTGCTCACCAGACTGTGCTCTTGAGTCTAATGTAGTAAGAGAATCCACTGAGGTGCAAGACCTGAGCTGGTGAAGGGTGCAGGTGCATCCTTTTGGTGCATCCTTTGAAGTTTCCTCCTTAAGGATGGAGCTGAGAGTTTCTGGCGCTGGCCTTATCCTGGCAAAGATTTATTGAGTGCAGCTTGTGCATGCATAGGACAAGAGATGGAATTATTTGCTTCAAGTTAAAGCTTGTGCAGATTAAGAAAGAGTTAGCAATGACATTATTGGAGAGCAATGAAGCAAAATGAAGTTGGCTGGGCTGACTGATATCTCTCAGTCACCACATGCTCTTCTTTGTCTAATTTGAGAATCTTCTTGTACACAATGAGAATGCCCACGACACTTGGCCCCACCCACCAATGCACATCCTGGCCCAACTACTGGCCAATGTGAGCTTGCAATGAGACAAAGGGAGGGATTAAGTATAATGAATGTGTATGTTAAAACAGTTCATGATAATGTATGAGTAGGACAGGTTGAGTAGGAAACTCAAGTTGGCATGAGGGGTTATTAGTATGGGAGTTTGAAGGGAATAGAGCCGTTGATTGGATATAGTGCATGCAATAGTGAGAGTTGTAAACAACGATCGTTGGTGAGAATAATGTGCAATGGCAGAGTTCGAGTCGAGGGGGTGGCCCTGTATGTGAGGGTTGCAGGGAGAATATGAATTGAATTAGCTTTATTGTTACAAAAACACAAATCGCTGGAAAAGCTCAGCAGGTCTGGTGGCATCTGTGAAGAGTTAATGTTTTGAGTCTGATGAGCCTACCTCAAAATTTCTGTTTTTGTTTCTGATTTACAACATCCGCAGTTTTTTTGGTTTTTATTTAGCTTTATTGTTACATGTACTCAAATGAGTACAGTGAAAAATTTAAACGTCACCACATTACAGTGGTGTCTGCAGTACAATGGTACCTAGGTACAGATTCTGAAGAACAAATTCTTAGGAACAAGAAATAGAAAAACAAAGAAATAAGAAGTCCACACTGCAAATCATCGGAATAAATTTAAAAAATAAAGAAACAAAAAGTTCAGAACAACAGGCCTTCAAGCCCAGTCAAATTAGCACCTAACCTCCAGTAACTGAAAGAGAGACCTCCACTGCTGCCTGCACTGGACCCACTGGACCCACTGGACCCACCAATGTGGGAGTTGCCAAACTTTAGGCAGCATCTCTTCAGATTGCTAGCACCATACTTAAACCCGACTGCACATCACTTTGGACACTATCAACCAGGGACTTTCCTTCACGTTGTGCATCATGTACAGGAAACTGGAGGTGCTGCTGGATGGGTGGTGAAGAGCAGTGTGCCAACTTTTTTCCTGTCATCTGCCACAGAAGGCCAAGCCAGCAGCCGAAACCAGCCTGGACCCAATTCGCAATCTGGTCTGAAGTCAGAAGAGACACCCGGCACTGCACAAAACTGTCAACGACCTTCTGTACTCTACAAGAATAAGCTTATCTGCTTTCCCTTTTTTTTGCTTCCACCCTTTTTCTTACTTTTCTGTGGCTATTTGGTCAGCAGCTGCGAGAATGGGCCATGTGCAGAGTGGCGGACGTGACTTCTCCTAGTGATTGGAGGCAGCGGCCGCAACAAAGTGGCAGCAAAGCCCCTCCAGTGACTGGGGGCACTGGTACTGGTGGCAGCGCACTCTTCAAGATGGCAGCGCCAGCAAGGTGACATCTGCAACTGAAGTGGGACTCTTGGCATGGCAGCGGCCTGGCTTGGTAGCGGAGCCAGAGACTCTTAGTGTGTGAATGTTACAAGATTTCTGAAGTGGCAAACCCTTCCAGTTCTCCTGCCATGGAATTCCATAAAACAGATGCTGTGAGAGACCAGTTGCATTCATGCAGTGAAGAGCGAAAAATTTCATGAGAAAAGCCACTCTGATCCATGGTGGATCAGGTGCCGTGAATCTTACTTGATAAAACCCTTACAGAAAATGAGAACAATCAACCCATAACTTTATATCAGCATGCTCCCTAACTAAATCAACAAATTGTTATTTGACCTATTACCACAGAAGAAGAATTGTATAATTATGTAGTTAGGTTGCTGATTCAGAAGTTTTAAAAATGTTTATAATCTATCTTGATACATTAATAACTCACCGCTTTCAACCTCCGAGCATGGTATTGTGCAGCAGTGAAATATTTTCCTGGAGTAACCAATTTGTCTTTCATATTGGACACATAACAGCCAATTTTGGTCATCTGTGTGGATGTATCATTTGCTGTTTGCTGATACTGATTCTTGTCAGAAACTGTCTAAATGGAGGAAATTTGCCAAAGACAAAAGAAAATAAGTGTTTATTATAATAAGGGAAATTTGTGGAGAACAAACAACATCATGGACTCCTTTCTGATTTTCTCATTAACTTTGTGTTAAATTTACCCCATTGATAATTAGGCTAATTAACTCTAGATGTATAAGAGCCATTTTTTTTCAAAACCTGCAAGCAGTTAGTATATTGACAGTCAAAACCATACGGAGGAAGAACAAATATAACAATTAAAATGGCATCTTCAATGTTATAAAACGTCTCAAGGCACTTTCCAACAGCATTACAAAACAAATTATGCCACAGAACCAAGCTATATTATACCAGATTGGTTTTTCTTTTAAAGAAGTAGATTTTAAAAGGATCTTAAAAGGTGGAAAGGGACGTAGAGATGTTTATGGAGGAAATTCCAGCATGTAGGATCTAAGCAACTGAAGGCATGGTCAGTAATTGAGAAGCATTTAAAATTGGAGATGTTGAAGAGGCCTGAATTCAGTGAGTGCAGAATCATAGAGGATTATGGATTAGAAGCAAATTTCAAAGATAGAAAGTGGTGAGACCATATTATGATATGAAAACAATGCATTGTTTAAACCTGAGAACTAACATGGATCATATATCCTTTACTCATAGATGAATATGGGAGAGATGGATGAGCAGGAATTGATGTGGATTAGGACACAGGCAGCAAAGTTTGAATTACATTAAGTTTCCCTTGTATGGGCTGGCCAAGAGTGTATTGATAAACACAGGCAAGGATGGAGTTAGTAGCGCTATTGAGGTGGAAATAGGTGGTCTTAGGAATGACGTACATTTGTGGTAGGAAGTCCATCTCAGTGTTAAGAACAAATTAAAAGATCCTCCTAACATTGTACCTGTCCTTGCAAGGACAAATGTTCTCAACATCTATTAGCTGGGCTTGCACAGGGATACAGAATTTCATCCAAGTAAAAGAAGTGCCTTTATGACTTAATTTGACATTTCTGCCACTGGTTACTACAAAAGTGTTGAAATTAGCTTTAAAGATGAACGCTTATTTCTGAACAGCTACATGTCAGGACAATACTTTTCATAAGGTGGAATTTTCAAGAAAGCAATAACATACTTACAAAACAAAACAGCAGATTAAAATTTGAAAAGCATTTTAAAAAAAAATCTAACAAATTATACAACCAAAGTGCGTCAATTTTTACCTGCGTTTCCCTGCAGAATCTCTCCACACAATAACAGTTTGCTTTTTTGATTGGAGTCTGTGTTCCTGCATGATGAAATTCTTTTCCTGTAAGTTTGTGCTTGAAGCCACCTAAAAAAGGCTTGTGATAAGGACGTCTTTCGATTTCCACCACCACATAGAAACAAGTATCATCATCTGTAAGATATCAGTGTTACTTGTTGAAACAGAAAACTTTCAGAATATATGTCTGTCACAAGCAATTATTTTAATCCAGTACCTTCTCCTCCAATTACCACCTTCAACAATGGTAATCTCTGGATTACTTCCAGTGCCATGTGCGAGTGAGGGTAAGAACAGGAGGAAATGGCAGATGAAAGCATGGCTAAAGAATAAGTGCAGGGAGCAGGAATTCAGATTCTTTTTCGGATTCATTTCTGGGGCAGAGATGACATGTTCAAGAGGGACAGGTTGCACCTGAACTGGAGGGGGACCAATATCCTGGCGGGCAGGTTTGCTAGTGCTGCAGGGGAGGGTTGGCAGGACAGTGGGATCCTCAACAGCAGGTAGGCAAGTGTGAGGCTGGAAGGAGATACAGTAATCAGAAATAGCAAACTGAAGAGACAGGTCAGGCTGGAACACAACATGGAGTGAGAAACGCCTGTTGGATTAAATTGCATCTACTTCAATGCAAGAAGGCTGACAGATAAGGCCGATGAACTCAGGGTGTGGAAAGGTACATGGGACTGGGATGTTATAACCAGTACAGAAACATGGCTGAGGGAGGGACAGGACTGGCAGCTTAATGTGCCAGGGTATAGATGCTTTAGGTGGGGCAGAGATGGAGGAAAGAGGAGAAAGGGAGTTGTATTTTTGATTAAGGGGAATATCACAGCTGTAGTCAGAGATGGAGTAACTGAGGGATCATCCAGTAAGGCTTTGTGGATGGAGCTAAGAAATAAGAAGGGGATGGTGACGTTATTGGGGTTGTACTATAGGCCCCCAAATAGTCAATGGGAATTAGAGGAATGAATATGCAGGGAGGTTGTGGAGACTTGCAGCAGCAAGAGGGTTGTCATAAGTGGGGGATTTTAATTTTCTGAACACAGACTGTGACCTCCATCGTGTTAAGGGCTTAGATGGGGTGGAATTTGTTAAATTGGTTCAGAAAAGCTTCCTCGAGCAGTAGATAGAGGGTCCTACTTGGGAAGGGGCAAAATTCAACCTACTCTTAGGAAATAGGGCAAGACAGGTGACAGTGGGGGAG
This sequence comes from Ginglymostoma cirratum, assembly GCA_024137785.1. NCBI lineage: Eukaryota > Metazoa > Chordata > Chondrichthyes > Orectolobiformes > Ginglymostomatidae > Ginglymostoma > Ginglymostoma cirratum. The sequence continues at coordinate 43,598,242 of JAHRHZ010000021.1, forward strand.
TACCTTGGGACCAGTGACCATAATTCTATTTTTTTAAAATATGGAGAAGGACAGAACTGGTCCACAAGTGCAAGTTCTAAACTGGGGCAAGGTGAATTTTGATGGAATTAGATAGAAGTTTGCAGGGGTTGATTGGAGTAGTTTGTTTGCAGGCAAAGGAAACTCTGGCAAGTGGGAGGCCTTTAAAAGTGTGATAGCTAGAGTTCAAGGTCTGTATGTTCCTATGAGGGTGAAGGGCAAGATGGCAGGAGTAGGAAATCCTGGATGACAAGAGATATTGAGGCTTTGACCAGAAAAAAAAGGAGGCATGTTTCAGGTACAGGCAGCTGGGATCAAGGGAATCCCTGAAGGTACATAAGGGATAGAGGAGTTTACTGAAGAAAGAAATCAGGAGAACAAAAAGGGATCACAAGGTAGCTTTGGCTGAGAAGGTTAGGGTGACTCCAGAGAGATTCAAGTATCTTAAAGGAAAAAGAATACCTAGAGAGAGAGAATAGGACCCCGCAAAGACCAAAGTAGACATGTACGTGTAGAACTGCAAGAAACGAGTAAGGTCGTCAATGAATATTTCTCCTCTGTGTTTACCGCGGAGAAAGACATGAAGACTTGGGAACTTGGAGAGGTTAGTGGCAATAGGTTGGGGACAGTCCAGATCACAATAGGGGTGGTGTTGGGCGTATTAGAATGTATGAAGATGGATAAATCTCCTGGCACTGACCAGATATATCCTGCAAGACGCTAGCGAAGAAATTGAGGTGGTCCAGGCTGATAAATTTGCGTTATCATTAGCCATGGGTGAGGTCCTTGAAGACTGGAGGGTAGTGAATATTATGCCTTTATTCAAGAAGGGCTGCAAAGAAAAGCCTGGGAATTATGGAACAGTAAGCCTAACATCTGTGGTATGTAAGTTACTTGAAAAGATTCTGAGGGATAAGATATATTTGGAAAGACAGGGTTTGATTAGGAATAGTCAGCATGGCCTCATGCATGGGAGATCATGCCTCACAAATTTGTTAGAGTTCTTTGATGAAGTGGCCAGGAAGGTTGATGATGGCAGGGCGGTAGATGTAGTCTACACGGATTTCAGTAAGGCCTTTGATAAAGCTCCACATGGTAGGTTGCTCTGTTAGGTTAGACAGCATTGAATCCAGGGAGAGCTGGCAAACTGGATACACAATTTGCTTGATGGTAGGAAGCAAATAGTATTAGTGTAAGGATGTTTGTTGGACTATAGGTGTGCCTCAGAGGTCAGTGCTGGGCCCATTGTTGTTTGTTATCAATATCAATGATTTGGATGAAAATGTACATGGCATGATTAGTAAGTTTGCAGATGATACTAAAATAGGTGGTATCGTGGACATTGAGGAAGGTTATCAGAAATTGCAGCAGCATCTTGATCAGCTGGGGAAGTGGACTGAGAAATGGCAAATGGAGTTTAAGTGTGAGGTGTTGAATTTTGGAAAGTCAAATCAAGGTAGGGGTTTCATAGTGAATGGTAGGGCCTTCAAGAGTGTAGTGGAACAGAGGGACCTTGGAGTTCAGGTGCTGGTTCTCTGAAAGTGGAGTCAGAGGTAGACAAGTCAGTGAAGAAGGCTTTTGGCACACTGGACTTCATTAGTCAGGGCACTGAGTATAGAAGTTGAGAAGTTATGTTGCAGTTGTACAGGATGTTGGTGAGGCTGCACTTGGAGTTCAGTTTTAGTCACCTTGCTATAGGAAAGATATTGTTAAACCAGCATGAACGCAGAAGAAATTTACAAGGATATTGCCAGGACTGAAGGGACTGAGTTATAGGTGAGGTTGGACAAGCTAGGGCTTTTTTCTTTAGAACATAAGAGAGACTGAGGAGGGATCTGAAAGAAGTGCATAAGATCATGAGAGGTAATGGTTAGGGTGGATGCAGTTTTTCCCAGGGTTGGGGAATCGGGGACTAGAGGGCATCAGTTTAAGGTAAGAGGGGAAAGAATATATGGGAACCTGAGAGATGACTTTTTTTACGCAGAGGGTGGTACGCGTATGGAATGAGCTGCCAGGGGAAGTGCTTAAGGCGGGTACATGAATAACATTTAAAAGGCATTTGGATGAATACATAGATAGGAAAGGTTTAGAAGGATATAGGCCAAGTGCATGGAAATGGGGTTAGCGTGGATGGACATTTTGGTCGGCGTGGACCAGTTTGAGCTGAGGGGTCTGCCTCCGTGTTGTAGGACTCTATGATTCTATGACTCTAATCATTTGGTTTGATAATGTTTATATACTAGACTTTATGAATGCTTAAATGGCATCATATATTCTTGTTTTAATTGTAATAACTAATTGACTATAAAACGAGGAGCACATTTGTTCATAAGCTGAAGTAATGAAATGCAACCCCCAAGCCTTTCAAGCCACCCACCCTATCCCTGTAACCTCACATTTACCATGGCTAAGCCACCCAACCTACACATCTTTGGACTGTGGGTAGAAACCAGAGCATCTGTTGGAAACCCATGCACACACGGGAAGAACATGCAAACTTCCCACAGACATCACCCAAGGCTGGAATCAAACCCAAGTCCCTGGCGTTGTGCGACAGCAGTGCTTTTGTAATTTATGCACAACGACTCACAAATCACTGTGTTGTAGCTTTCTGCAGTCTTTCTCTAGTTAACTAATAGTTGAGACTACAAGTTTAGTGATTGATAAATTGCAGGTATAAGTCTATCTTCCCCCATTCCTCCATTCAGCATGCTAGTACACTAAAACAGCATAAATATATTTACTGCTTGCTCAAAGACCTCAATATACCATTGTGAAACTGTGTGCGGACAACTAAGGCCCTAGGACTCTTATCCCCAAAAATCTGTTTTTAATTTCATCTAGAACAGACATTTATGAGCAAGTAACATGAGTCAACAGCTTCATATGTCTTGAATGGAAATGGAGCCAACAGATCATCAAAATTTTCAACTCTTTGCATGAAAATTTCATTGACCTTTGTACTTAAAATGAGGCCTAGCAGCAGAATGCCTCTCTATGTGCATCAGGCATCAAGTAAACGCAAGAACTAATCATAAGTTTACACACATCTCATATTTAAAAAAGAAAAAAGGTCAAGAATTGATAAAAAGGGTCAAAAGTTAAAGATAAAAGATCCATATTGCTCTTTAATTTTCTCCCTAATTCTAATGCATCCATTTAACAGTAATTGCTGTAGAGCTGTGCATTCTTGGACAAATCTGAATGGATTTATCATAGTATCTAATATTCATGGGATGGTGCATATGCAATACCTTTTTGAATGGTGACAGTTATCACATCAGATGTGGTGGATTCCTGCTGTGGCCTAATTAGTTTGATTGGGTGGTTTTCAGGATCAACAGATGTCAGTTCCAGCTGGATAGAGCCATGTGGTCTGACTCCTAAATCAACCAGTGTTTCAGAATCCTTAGCTATTTTGCCTAAAACATAAGGTAAAAATATTAATTCATCAACACTCAATGTTCATTAGAAATTTTCTGATCCATTCATTCAACATGAAAATAGTAGACTTCATGATGCAATAAAAAATGCAACCCATTCTTCACAATATTTTCAAAAATATATTGTTTTAACAATAACATGTACCTATACAGCATCTGTAATGTAATAAAACACCCCTTTGCACTTTACATGAGCATTGTAAAGCAAAATTTACAAGTTACAGAATATTGCTATAGGCAAGATTCATCATAAGTACACTAAACAAATCAACAGGGCTTACTGAACTTTATAATAGAAATCACCTGCATCTGAACTGAAACAATCTGATATAAAATCTATACATAAACTGTAGTGAGGATTTGGATCTGCAGTTTCATTAATTTATCAGAGGTAAGGAGCTCCAAATCAATCAGCACTAAGTAAATTCAAAATTATGGCTACAAAAGACTTTAGGCAAAATTTTCCCATTTTTAGTCAGAATGGGGTATGTTAGACAGTTACTCACATGCCAGCTCCCAATACAAAATAACTTGACCTATCATGTGGCAGTCAGTTCATTAAGAATGTAGGTGGGTTTCTCAGGCCATCACAGCCCTCATCACTGGCATCCTGGATTGCCTGAAGCTGCTGGACAAACAGAGGCAGAGAGCTTCTGGGATTTGAGTACCTTCAGTCCAGGCATAAGCCTTGGGTAATCCAGCAGTGAGAAGGTAGATGGCTTTATCTGAAGAAGGGTAATACCCAAAATGTTGACTTCTCTTTTCCTCCAGATGCTGCCTGGCTTGCTGTGTTCTTCCAGCCTCCTGTCTGTCTACCTGCAATTCCAACAACTGCAGATTTTTTGTCTTCTTTATCTTATTGCAGGGTCAGGCCGCAGGGAAAGGGGCATCAAAGGAAACGGCAGAGGGCTGCCTTTCAGAGGCCACTGCTTTGTCCCTAATCCACCCAAAACCAGCAGTCAGGCCACCCTTGGGAAACTTTCCCACCCAATAGGAAGACAGGTAATCAAAAAGGTGATCAGGAGTTATGACACTTAATTGTCCATTAATTGACTACTTAAATGTCTTAATTACAGGGAAATTGAGCAAGTTTCAGAAGGACCTCTACTTCAGTGACGTGGCAAGGAGGGGTGGGCATCTCATCAAACAGATTTGCCCAATTAATTCCCCTTCTCACCACTTCTCTCACTGTGACCAGGAAGGGAAAAATTTCTGTCCATCAATTCCAATATCCTATGATCCTCCTTTGCAATCATGACAATAGATTTACATTATGCCAGCTACTGATGTGCCTGACCCTGTTTGAATTCAATGGGTTAGTACTAGCCAGGATAATTGAAAGTTACAGATCACTTTTAAGACTAGCTATAGTAAGGAAACTGATTTTTAAAAATCTTATGGGCCCCACTTTAAAATGATTGTGTCAACAGTCACAATCACTATTTGCAGCCACATGACTTGTTAGTGGCACTACAGGCGAGACTCACCCGAGATGTTACCTTGTTAATCGATTTTTATCTGCTTCTTCAGGCTGTAAAGTAGTGAATGTAACAGCTGCATATCTATGCTAGAAAGACCCAGTACATCTAGTAAATGATGAAGATCCAGTATAAGTAGGTAACATTCTGTAACAAAGCCTTGTACCAACAATAGTCCAAATCCACCAAAAAGACTGTAACATCCATTTCACTTGGCATTTCACGTCAAGTTCATTCAATTTGGCTTGACTCGATCCGTACTTCTGCACAGAAATACCTTATAAAAAGTTACAAGGGTGGTAGGGGTGGATGGAAAGGGACAGAATAACTCCCGCGTTTATTAGCATCTTACCAGAGATGGAGGGGTTACAGTTATGTACCCACACTTAAAGGGTTAGGGTTTTAACCAGTGGTCTTCAAAAGGTATGGTTATTGACCTGTTAGAGGCATTAAGAAAATGGAAGATTGACCTGTGAGATGTACGTGAGAGAGTAGAGATCTAAAGTAAGCACAAAAATAATTGAATGGGCAGCTAAGAAAATCATTACATTGTGTGTGATTAGAATGTAGAGCTTTCTTCTACAATTTTGTTCCAGTAGAATCCATAAGTACTTTCAAAAAGGAAATTGTTTGAAATAGCGTAATACTTAGAATATTTGGAGAGGAAGCAATTTCCAAGACAAGGTGGCTTATGTTAATAAAAACAATGGGACCAACTGCCAGGCTGGAAGATTTCATGGCCAACAATGCCTTAGATTGCATTTCAGTAAACACGCATGTCATTTGTCTCATATTGTCAAAAAGTTTCTTTACTTATTTCAGGCTTACTGTCACATGTTATTTCCAGTTTATTTGCTGGTACTTTCAACTCTTTTCCAAATCGTGCTTTTAGCTTCCCTGTTGTAAGGCAGATGGGAAGTGCCACGGTCATGACATCACCAGTAGGAAGTAGGGCAACTTTGACTAAATTAAAAAAACACAATAAATTAGTTTGAACATGAAAATAAACCTAGTAATATTCTATTGAATTAACATTTGAGTCATTTATTTACAGTCATTATTTATATTATAGCCTGTTAGTTTTAAAAAAAACCTGTAAAGCAACGTTCTCTCCCCAAAAACTGTATATTTGAGGAAGACATTTGATTCCAGAATTAAAATTAACTGGAAAGGCACATTTGTAGAATTCAAAATCATTCTGCTTCTGTAGAATACAATGTTTATGAATATTTAGCAGTTTTCTGCAAATTCAAAGTTTGGTAAATTTTTCAAACCATTATATGCCATCCAATAGTCAAATAGTTAAAATTCTTGCTGTCAACTCAGTTAATCAGGTAAACCATAAACCGAAACACATACAACGATATATTTCTGATATTTCAGCACTGGGAACAACACTCTGGGAGTCAGTACCTGTGGCTGTACTACTTGCAATGTCTGATGGTGGGGTCTTTGGTAGCGGAGGATATGCCAGTAGTACTGATCTCTTTTTTAAGTCTCTGTCAGCAGCAGTTGGTGGAGTTCGATAAATCAAGCACTCAGTAGCATCTTACCAGCAAAAGGAAAACAGGAAAATAAATGTAAAACTTAAAGACGTGAAGAAATTTCAAGCTGGTATAACATAGTGACACTGGCTTCTTTCATTCATATCCTATCGGTTTGTGCATCTAGAGATTGGTACAGCTGGCATGTTTGCAATGATTAATTTACACGTTTCTGTTCAAATACCAAAATGCACACAAACCATCAAAGTTTCATCATATTTGCTTCTATTGTAATCTCTCCTGTTTTATGAAGGATGCGTATTAGCTACAGTGGACTCCTCGCTGGGTTGCACACTAGTAACCAGTTTCAGTGCCTGATTCTTAAATGAAAGCTTTGTTTTGCTTCTTCAGGAGAGATCATGCCATACCTTATGCTACCCTCACCACATTTTCTCACTGTGATTACTGTAAATCCCAACAGAACAAGAAATTATAGCAGGAATTTTACAATCCTCAAGCCAGTACAATGAGTTCAATTGTAGTGCTGTCACCATTGGTTTGTCTGAGATAACTAAATCAGGGGAAACGTGGGGAGAAAACTTAGAATCACTGTAACACTCAAATACTCATTGAATAAACTTGCAGATGAGTCCGGCAGAACATATTTTGCCTTCTTAACCTTATAAACAATTAAATGCTCATGATTAGGAACAACCACCAAAAAAATTTTGAGATTTAATAATTGCTTATTAGTTTATCCTGAAGTCTATGTCATTATATGGCAGGGTCTGGTAGGGATGCAGAGGTCAAATGGACTGGCGATAGTTATAAATTAATTAGGTGAGAATTTGATTAGGTGCATTTCAGCCTATAATCATTCCAGATTATAGGCAACCCAGAGGTTTAGGGAGCTTGATTTCCAAAAAATTGTTCCCCCTTATGGGATAGACCAGAGGGAAAAATCTCAGAGAAGGCCTCACTATTTAAGACAGACAGTGTGGACTTGGTGGAATTCTATAAAAGAGGGCTGCAGAGGCCATGTCATTAAATATGTTCAAGCCTGAAATATACAGGTATTTATTCTGTAAGGGAATCAAAGGTCATGGGGAAAAGGCAAGTAAGTGGATATGAGGTTTATCAGATCAGCTATGATCTCATTGAATGGTGGAGAAGACTTGAAGGGCCGAATGACCTACTTCTGCTTCTGGTTTTACACTGTTATATGGGGGAGGGGTCTTATGACACAGTTGTATTATCCCTACCTCTGGACCATACCAGAAACACATTGTAACGTTTCCATATCAAGCTGATTAAAAGAAATAGGTGTTGGAATAAAACCGACCATAATGACTAGATTCTGCCTACACAACATTTTAAACTTGGTTTCAACATTGGTAACAGTGGATTTAGCTGTTTGTAAGTCAATGATTAAAAACAAAGCATTATTCTAACCAAAAAATGATTTACACAAAACTTCCTAGAGATGCCTGAGTCAAAATCTAAAGCACTGACGTGTTGGTGGCAGGATCGGGGTAGTTACGATTATGTGCTCAACCTAATCATTTTATAATATGGGAACAAGTAAGCATGGCTGTTGAAGTTGATGGTGTTCAAGGTGGAACAAAACTCTAACCATAAAAGCACAGGCCTGGATTCTGTCTGACCAAAATTTGACCTCTGGTTTTATTGATGGAGACAAGGAAATCACTATTGGATGCCAAACTGGCCAATTCTGATGCGTTACTCAGCCTCTCCTCCCACTTGCACCGCACATAAAGCCTGGCTGCTATTTTATTCCAATAAAACAGAACTAGTTTTAAAAATGCAGACGTTTTGACAAACACCTCAATGATCATTATCTACCAATGGTCAACTATGAAGTGCAGGAGAACCAAGTGTGACTGTATACAGTAATAATCTAAAGTTAAATCATTTACACAAATTCCAACCATTCATGTTTTTAAACAGTGATATCCTTTGATTCATGAGATTCAGATTAAATGTTCCATCCTGGAACTAGCTTTTAGATGATTTCTAATTACTGTAGCAATTAGCAATCTAGCAAAAAAAAGCACAGAACGGTTTAAACAAATCTGTTATTTTTAAAAAACTCTAATCTGGTCAAGTGAAGTTATTGTGTGAAATGACAGGAAATTGGTTTAGACCAATGACCAACGGGACAAACGAACAAAAAAAATCAGTTCGATCATTCTGCTCCCAGAGATCTAATATAGAGTCGATATTGTACCTGCCAACTACATCCACTCTAAAATGGTTTGGGTTTTGGCTAGTTCTAAAAAGCATTTCAAAACATAATAATAAAACTAACCAATTTAACATTATTTTGCTGGTTACTAAGCTGCAAATTAAAACACTTTCGGTATCAGATTCACCTGTTCCTTTGGAAACTAGTGTTTCACTAGTCTTTTCAGGTTCAATTTTACCATGCACTGCCGCAATGGCAGCTATCTGTGCTTCTAGTTTCTCCCTTAATTCGTCACAAGATATTGCAGGTTCGGTTTCTGGTTCTTCTGCTGAGTAAAATAGAAAGTGAGAAATAAACATCGCTTAAATGAAAATAACAAAAGGAAGGCAAAGTCAATATTTGCTGAAGTGACTAACATAAGAAACATGGACAAATACAGGAAAATCAAAGCAATCCAGGAATTTGATGTGTTCATCCTAATAAACTGCGTTTAATATAAAAGAGCAAACTAAGTCCATGGGTCTTTCAATTCTCATCCCCACAAATAATAATGCACACCCATGTCTTCCAACCCTACCATCTCTATTTATTTCTAATAATCTAACCACATTAAGTCCAAGCCCTTACTTAAATAAAAAAACAAAGATATTGTCTGTTTAGGGCCTGTATTTCTCTAAAGTAAATAGGCCTAAACCTAGCTGTAGAACCAATTCTGGTCATTCCCCTCTGCAGCTTTATCGAAGCTTGAAAATCCACATTTAACCATTCTAGGATGTGTATTTATGTGCCCCATAAAACAGAAGTAAGATAGCCAAAAGAAATACTGTTGACATCATTCAGGCTGACCTCCAAATCTGGTGTTTGGAAGCCACCTGCCTCAGACCAACTGGGTGACAGTCAGGGAGACACAAATGTTTTCACAGATAAGGTTAAACACTGATCAGAGTTGAAAAGGTTTACTCCTTTGAAGAAAAAGTTGCAGTAGCCCATTACTGGAGAGGAGAAGAATCAACATGAAAATTTTGTCAGTTCAAGAGGCCATCATTCAATTGGCACTGTACGACAAAGCGCACTAAGCAAGATTATTGGACTCCGCACGGAGGTGCTTCTGCTGCATAACAAAGTAGTCTCATCCTGCAACTGTCTGGGAAAAGAACTTCCCTCCTCTCATTCACGGCCTCCAGTAACAGATCTAGGTCAGTGGTGATAAACTTATTGTCAGCCCTGAGTGCAAGGTCTCCAGTTCCTATGAGCTATTTCATTTCTTTGTGTGTAGTGGAAAACGTTGATACAAAACCACAGATATCTTCCTCAGGACAACCAGTGGTCTCACAGAAGGCTGCCAATGGGGTGTCTAAATGAGTCCCACACTTCATCTCATCCATTTTCATTCTGATTACACTGCCTCTAATTTAACAGAAAATCCATCTCCACATCAATTAAGGACTAATGTCCAAAAATGTCTGAATTTCAGTCAGTTTCCTATTGGAGATAACAAGGTGTGGGGCTGGATGAACACAGCAGGTCAAGCAGCATCAGAGGAGCAGAAAAACTTGACGTTTCGGGCCTAGACCCTTCATCAGAAAGACAGTTTCCTATTGGAAGTAGGTTTCTGACATAGACACAAAGAACACCTATTCCCACCGCTGTGGATCTTGCAAAGGCATCGCTGGTGGTGCTCTTCCAGTGCTTTGAGATACTTACTGCAGGTTATTCAAGTGGAGTCACTGTTACCTGGTAAACAATGGCTTTCATCTCAGGTTTGAGGTTCTGGCCCTCTAGTACTTTTATCCTCAGTTGGTTAAAGGCTGAGCTGTCCCAGTGGAAAATACGAATTTTGTCTTATATGTCTGATGCTCCTGAACAGAATTTCCCAAGATATGGAAAATTGCTCACATTTTCCAGGATCTCATTCCAAGCGGCTAATTGAACATCATTTGAAATTTTATATTCTAACGTATTTTAATCATTCCTGGCATGTTGACATCACTGGCTAGACAAGCATTTATCACCCATTCCTAAATGCCCTTCAGTAGGCCATGGTGAACTACCCTTTTGATTTTTTGCAGTCCTTGGCAAAGGTATACCCACAATGCTGTTAAGGAGGGAGATCCAGAATGCTGACACACAATCAGTGAAAGAACAAAGACACATTTCCAAATCAGATAATGTGAGGCTCCGAGGTGAACTTGCAGGTAATGGCGTTCTCATACATCTGCTACTCTTGTCCGTCTATGTGGTTGAGGTCTCATGTTTATTCATAGAACTCATAGAATCCCTACAGTGTGGAAACAGGCCCTTCGGCCCAAAATGTCCACACCGACCCTCAGAGCATCTCACCCAGACCCATCCCCCTATAACCCACCTAATCGACACATCCCTGAGCGCTATGGACAATTTAGCATGGCCAATCCAACAAGCGTGCACATCTTGGGCTGTGGGAGGAAACCGGAGCACCCGGAGGAAACCCACGCAGACACGGGGAGAATGTGCAAACTCCACACAGACAGTTGCCCAAGGGTGGAATCAAACCCGGGTCCCTGCTATTGTGAGGCAGCAGTGCTAACCACTGAGCCACTGTGCCGTCCCAAAATCCTAATTTTGCAGACTTTGGTTCCCTTTTGCAATGCATTAAGGCATATATAAATTAATCTGGCAATACTTCAGCTTTCCAGCTACCAGAGGTCATCTTGTTCATTCAATGTGGCCAAATCAAATAAGCATGTCAAGTCCGTTTAATAGCATCACTTAAATAGCATTGAAACAAATAACTAATTAATCTGGAAGTTTTTTTGGTGCTGTTTGTTGGGAATGTGATGTTGACATAGACACTGAGAAACTCACTGTTCTTCAAAGATGCTGTGGAATCTTTAAAGTCCACTTGAACCAATCTACATACTTATGAGATAAAAGGTACTGCAGATGCTGGAGAATCCGAGATAACAAGGTGTGGGGCTGGATGAACACAGCAGGCCCAGCAGCACAGATGTTCACCTGCACATCTGCCAATGTGGTATACTGCATCCGCTGTACCCGTTGTGGCTTCCTCTACATTGGGGTAACCAAGCGGAGGCTTGGGGACCGCTTTGCAGAACACCTGCGCTCAGTCCGCAACAAACAACTGCACCTCCCAGTCGCGAACCATTTCAACTCCCCTCCCATTCCTCAGACAACATGTCCATCCTGGGCCTCCTGAAATGCCACAGTGATGCCACCCGAAGGCTGCAGGAACAGCAAAACATATTCAGCCTGGGAACCCTGCAGCCCAATGGTATCAATGTGGATTTCACAAGTTTCAAAATCTCCCCTCCCACAACCGCATCCCAAAACCAGCCCAGCTCATCTCCGCCTCCCTAACCTGTCCTTCCTCTCACCTATCCCCTCCTCCCACCTCAAGCCCCACCCCCATCTCCTATCTACTAACCTCATCCCGCCCCCTTGACCTGTCCGTCCTCCCTGGACTGACCTATCTCCTCCCTACCTCCCCCACCTACACTCACCTTTACTGGCTCCATCCCCACCTCTTCGACTTGTCTGCCTCCTCTCCACCTATCCTCTCCTCTATCCATCTTCCATCTGCCTCCCCCTCTCTCCCTATTTATTTCAGAACCCTCTTCCCCTCCCCCATTTCTGATGAAGGGTCTCGGCCCGAAACGTCAAGTTTTCCTGCTTCTATGATGCTGCTTGGCCTGCTGTGTTCATCCAGCCCCACACCTTGTTATCTTACATACTGATGAAGCAGTTAATGCTGGGTGGGAAGGAATAATAGAAAAATATAAATCAATATTTTACATGAGTGATAAACCACAGCTGTATAGTAACTGTACAGTGACTAGGATGCTCACTGCAGACAATGGTTTATAAAATTCACTTACAAATTTCAGCTAAAAATTTGAACTGTGGCATATTGTATATACTTGTGATAAAATTCAATCTCCATGTAAAAGTTCATGCCATGATTTTTGGCCTTAATGAAACATATACCTCATGTCAAAGTTGACCATAGCTTTTCAGGGATGAACGCATGAAAAGTTCAGAATCAAAGGTTACACGAAGTTGGGAAGTGAGAAGCAATTGCTTTAAATGCTTGGGCTACAATTGAAAAAGCAAGAGTAAAACTAATGAAATACTTCTTAATTTGAATAAGAATAGCAAAAAATTAATCCAGCGATTAGAAAAGTTACAGAAATAATTACAGTGATAGTAGCTGAGATTATATTGAATTTATTTTCTTTGTTAAAATGGAAAGAATATTGTTTGGAATTCACTGCAAATTACTGATATATCACTCAAAAACAATAGCAAAGGAAGGATGTCTTTATAAAATGCAGTACAAATGCAATAGCTGCCTTGGGTTTCTTTCAGCTACATATAACCAAAAATATTAAGCAAAGGATCAGATTTGGAAGGTTTATTTGATAAACTTCGACTCCCTTTTATAATAGGTTAAAAGCTACTTAAATTTATTTGGCAATGCCTCAGCTCCCTTCCTATTCAAGGTCATCTTGCCCATTCAATGTGGCCCAAATCAACCATGCATGTGAAAAACATTACCCGTATAAAAGTCAATCCCATGACTTTTGATAGATTGTTTGAAAAAATTCAACTTTTACATGAGTGCATAGGGTGATACAGTAATTCTTTATGAAAATATACAGATAATATCTCAGATGTATTACTGAAGAAAGAGATGTAAAGCAGCATGTGACTTGCTGGCGTTTATGTGTTAAATCCTAGAAAAGGCCTGTTTGTTCAGCCCTCTCTTGATTTTTAGGCATTAGTTCTAATCTTCAAATAAAGTAACCTACTTGACTGCTCGCAGTCCGTTGTGTGATTGGCAAATTTGCATGCAGAAAACAAGTAACACAACATAAAGTAGCTAAACAGCTCAACAATAGATTGCTACACATTAGCATTTACCTTCTGGGCACTCATTTGAGACAATTGGTGTGGGGCTCTCTGTTGTAGCACTTTTAGAACAGTCCAAAATTAGCGTGTCTGATTTCACTGTCATATCTATTTCGGGAATGCAATTAAAAAAAATGTTGTGAAAACATTAATTCAAAATAAATGCTAATGAGCTAAATTGTTGACCTAACATAGCAAACCAATGTGACAGGACATCACGGACACATTTTTCTTTCTTCACAAAATTCTATATCTACTAAGCATTTCATCTCATTTGGGCAAGCTGTAGTAGGGAATTTGAAATGAAATGTTCCTTTAAAGGAAAGGAGGGAAAATTGAAATGTGAACTACATTGTGCCATTCCTGCACAACATTTAAGGAATGGATTTATGCCAAATGCAGGTTTAAAATCAACAAGATAATTGTACATGGCTAAAGTGGAATTACTTTATGCACTGGGGATTCAAGATCTTCTGCTCCAAATGAGTGAGATCAATTAGGTTGCAATATAAATAGAATAAATGCTTGACCATTGAAAGTCATTGATATAAAACATGATCCAATGAAATAAATTGCATCCTGAGTTATTGAGCAAAAAAATTTACAAAATTATACACTTCCCTATAGAATTGAAGAAGTCATACGTGTACAAGTCTCATCTTACTGATTTCTCACCTAAAGTAGAGGCAAAAGAATCAGCTGGATTTACAATTGTGCACATCTTACTTTCCAACTACAAAAACAAAGCAAGTGACCCTGCTTTAATGTCAGCTAAGAGATAGAATGCCTATCCCTATTCTCTTCTACTTTTATTCTTCTTACTGGCCCTTCCAGCACCAGTTCCTTGTCATTCTTTTTGCCCTACCTTTAAGCTTCTTGGAATGCTTTTGGATGGGGGAGGTAGAAGGCAGGGAAATGAATAGTATAACAATACCAATTTTAAAAAACCTGCCATACAAAAAATTAGTGTGAACAGTTAATGGGCATACACAACCAAATTGAGTATTCTGAAGGTATCTTTGTCAGACTCCCCACCCTACAATCTTCAGCGATTCCAGGACTTTTCAGCTTATGCTTCCTACTGCACTGAGGCCCACACACCAATCACTCTCATGTAGTCACAGTTCTCTGTGATTCTAAAATTTCAGAGTCTTTTGTGCCACCAATACCATTTGAGCAAAATTCACACACGGTAAATCACCACATCTCCATATCTCTTTGCCTGAAGCTTTACAAGATATATATTCCTACCATTTCTTCTTCCTTAAAATAAAACAAAGAACTACGAATGCTGGAAATCTGAAACGAAAACAGATATTGCTGAAGAAACTCAGCAGGTCTGGCTGCATCTGTGAAGAGAAAGCAGAGGCACAGTGGCTGAGTAATTAGCACTGCTGCCTCACAGTGCCAGAGACTTGGATTTGATTCCACTCTCAGACAACTGTCTGTGTGGAGTTTGAGCACTCTCCTTGTTTCTGTGTGGGATTCCGCTGGGCGCTCCGATTTTCTTTCACAGTCCAAAGATGTGTGAGTTAGGTGGATTGTCCATGCTAAATTGTCCATAGTTTTCAGGGATGTTCAGGTTAGGAGTGTTAGCTTTGGGAAATGCAGGGTTATAGGGACAGGGTAGGGGGATGAGTCTGGGTGGGATGCCCTTTGGAGGGTCGGTGTGGACTCGTTGGGCTGAATGGCCTTTTTCCACACTATTGGGATTCTAAGGATTACTGTTTTGAGTCAAGTGACCCTTTTTCAGAACAGATTCCTCTGAAGAAAGGTCACAAGTCGACACATTAACTCTGCTTTCTATCCACAGATGTTCCCAGGCATGCCGAGCTCCTCCGGCAATTTCTGTTTCTCTTTTATGTATCTTCTTCCTTGTTGGTGTGGGGTTACTATTTACCCTTTGGTTTCTTTTCTACTGAAGAATGTTGATTTGTTCAGTCATGATACTTGTGCCCTCTGGAATTTTCACAAGACCATTTTGTTATTTTCCTAATTACCTTAAAGGGTCCATAAAATCCCATCTCTTCAAACGTGACTGAAATCTATTCCCCCCTCATTTTAAATAAAAATAATGGAATGATAGCATCAAAATCAATTGACAACAATTGCACAGTCACATCTCCAGAGTTGTATATTTGCATCCACAATACTACATAAGCTTTCCAAGTTGGTCATTTTCTTTTTGGTAAGGGCTGGTGGACTGGAAGAAGGGTATATGATCTTGGAAAGGTTAAGTGAGCTATTTTGGGATGCACTTGAGCATCTACTGCAGATAGTTATGCTGTAATAAGGAGAATAACTTCAAAACAACACATCCATCCAGTTTTGAATAGGGCATGAAACAAGATATGTGGGGTCCAAAAGGATGCAATTGAAAAATCACAAAAATTGTGAGAAAATATTAATGTTAATAGATGTATTAACATATCTGCCATTTGTGCCAACACATTCATAGTTTTTAAACTGAAATTTCAACAGTAATTATAAAAATAAGACTTTAGTAGTTTGTGAACACTTTTTTTTCTATTAGCAATCAACAATACCTGTTGGATTGATAACTTCAGGACTCTCCATTGACATAATTTCTTCTGTTGTTTTACTTACTGTTTCTTCATCAATCAAAGTAGCTGCGGATACTGAAGTTGTTCCCGTATCATAGTCTGAAAATTCAGAACTTACTATTACAACAGTCAATGCGTTTATGTTGTGATATTTCAATATTCAATATGAAAAAGAGAAATAAATTAGGTAATCACACATACAGGTGGATAGGAAGCAAAGCCACAGTAGGATAGCATGCAGTTAGATTGTGTGCATGGTGTTAGATGGAATGACATAATATATGTTGACACTCAAATTCACTATTCCTTTGAATGTTTAATCTCAGGATCAATGCATTTAGTACAGCCGATGAGCTGCAATTCTTCGCTTGACAGAAATGAGATATTCATGGTATGGAAATTTTCATCTGTTATTTTAATATTGCATTTGGTGATTTCCACATATTTTGAATTAGATATTCCTTAAGTTCATTGTTTAAGGTCACTCCTAATTATTTGCTCTGCACAATTTGTAATTAAATAATAGCATGGTACAGAGAATTAAGCAAAGGCTGGTTACTTCGTAACAGTGAACATTAACTATGACACAAGTTACTGTTCTCCCCTCTTCATAGGTGTGGATTAATACGAACTCTAATGAAATGAGTTGTAACTTTTTGATCTAAAACTAATTTACATAAAATGCAAAAATAAAGCAAGCATAAGTTCGAAAGTGAGAACATGAATATCCTTAGGTATCTTTGGGTAAGAAAACAAAAAAATATAATTTACATTTTCTTTGAACATATCGAATAGTTTTATGACAGAAGAATATTTTCATTCTAGTTTGATTACTTGATGCTTTATCAATCCAGGCTTTTTTTGTTAGTTGAAAAAGAATTAAAAATAGCCAGAGACAGACTGACTTTGTAAACTGTTCACCTAAATCTGTGTGGGAGAGAGGCTTGACCCACTGGCCTGTCGTTTAAAATGGATTCCAATCAACAAATGGTACATTTAATTTAGCAAAGAACTCAGAAATAATTTTCTTTCAAAGCTACATCCTAAAATGAGAGCTCCAACCTAGGGTTAGGAAGCTCCAAAATGTATACTTGGCTATGTCTTCCATTTAGCAATGAGAAAAGAGTTGCAGACTGGACCATCACAACAAGCCATGTTCATATGAGGAAATTGAGAAAAAAAAAAGCAACAACTTGCCCTCTTGAACTAACTGACACTTCAAATTACTATATTTTCCATTTCTCTATTGTTACTTCCAAAGTGTAACACTTCACATCTTTTCTATATTGAACTGTATCTGCTAAATTTTGCCCAAACTACTAGTTTATCAATGTGTTCCTAGTGCTTTTATAGCGTTTCTCACTGCATCACCACCTGAAACTTGTAGAACAGCAAACTTTGATATTTCTCCATTTAGTTGAGCAGATGTGTGTATCCTTTAAATCAACTGAAACTGGATAGCTTTTCATATTAGCCAATATTTAGGCCTTGAAACAATGAAAAGCCACAAATCTACTACAGTCAATGAAAACAAATTTAAGCCATATTACTCTGTCCATTAAAAGTCCTATGAAAAATCTATGCAATAATTTCCCCAATTGAAATACACAAAGGTTCTGCTTTTCTCACACATCCATCCTTTATCGATGACATACATCTGTTGTAGGATGAGAAATATATATTTGTTTCTGCCAGGAAAAGATATGTTGCATAAGGGAGGCAATGACCTAGTGGGATTATCGCTGGACTGTTAATCCAGAGACTCAGGTAATGTTCTGGGGATCCAGGTTTGAATCCTATCACAGCAGATGGTGGAATTTGAATTCATAAAATATTTGGAATTACGAATCTGACAATGACCATGAACCCATTGCCAATTGTTGGGGGAAAATCAATCTGGTTCACTAATGCCATTTAAGGGAGGAACCTGCCATCTTTACCTGGTCTGGCCTACATGTGACACCAGACCCACAGCAATGTGGTTGCCTCTGGGCAATTAGGATGCTGCCTGGTCAGTGACGCCCTCATCCCTTGAATGAATAAAGGGGAAAAATGAAATGGCCAAAGGGAAATTAATTGAAAAAGGAAAATGAAGACTCATATCAATTTGAAAAAGAGAATTTATCACAATTCCAATATGAAACTTATTGTGAAGACACTAGCAATTACAGTATTAATATTCAATATAGTGCATAAAGCTAAATAAATCAGTAGTATTCTATCATAGGACACTCAATTTCTTTAGCATTCTTAGCTGAACAGAAGCGTAAAGTTTGCACCAATGATTAGTTACGGTGTAGATGGGTAAGGAAACATCATGTCGGGTAGTTATTTATTTCCAATTGCAGTAGCATTGTGAAGGAGGAAAAACATAGGAAAGTTAAGAAAAAAATAGCAAAAAATCTGTACTTTGCCTGATGTAGAAATAAAAGAAGTGAAGTAGTGCATTTGGTCTTGACAAGCTGTGGAAGATTTAGCCTTTTAATCCTCCTTTCTGATCTGGTTCTCATTTTACAAGTAGATATCTTATTTTTAAAGACTTCAATTGATTCTGCACAGCAGGAACATAACAGTTTACTATCCCAAAAAACTGCACAATTAA
Source organism: Ginglymostoma cirratum (assembly GCA_024137785.1). Lineage (NCBI taxonomy): Eukaryota > Metazoa > Chordata > Chondrichthyes > Orectolobiformes > Ginglymostomatidae > Ginglymostoma > Ginglymostoma cirratum. The sequence goes on from JAHRHZ010000021.1 coordinate 43,616,945, forward strand.
GATTTTAAAAGTAAGTAAAAGTTAAGTTTAAAATGCGATTTTACCTGAAGGTAACTCAACAATATATTCTCTGGATTTTGTATCATCTATTCCATCTGCAGGCTCTTCAGAACGGCCCTCATCTGACACTTCATGAATTTCTATGGCATGTTCAGAAGTGTGCTCGTCTTGCTCAGCTGTAACATTTTGTTCTTCAGCTTCCTGGCTATGGTCTTCATTTTCTGCCATTTGTCTGCACAAAATAGAAAGGCATTTTTTATAATACTGAGTTCGGCCTAATAATTTTTTTTTATTAATTTCATGATATGGGTCCAATAAAATCTGAAAGAACTGCAAATGCTGTAAATGTGGAACAAAAACAGAAGTTGCTGGAAAAGCTCAGCAGGTCTGACAGCATCTGTGAAGAGAAAATTAGAGTTAATATTTCGGGTCTGGTGACTGTTCTGAGGAAGGGTCACCAAAGCCAAAACGTTAACTCTAATTTTCTCTTCACACATGCTGCCAGACTTGCCGAGCTTTTCCAGCAACTTCTGTTTTTGATCCTCATGATATGGGTCCTTCAATTTACTCATTCTTAGTTCCTTTGAGAAAGTGTGGGGAGCTACTTTCTGAAACTATTGTAGTGCATATGACGCATATACTTCACAGTGTTTTGAGGGATGAAGTTCCAGAACTTTGATCCAGTAATTGTGAAGGAACAGCATGATATTTCCAAGTCAGGATGACATGTAACTCATAGCTGAACGTACAGATAATGGTTTTCCATGTGCCTTTTGTCTTTGTTTTTTCAAATGGTAGAGTTTGCAGGTTTGGAATTTCCTGTTGAAGAAGTTTTGGCGAGTTACTGAACTGCAGTTCGCAGACAGTTCACACTACTGCCACAGTCCACCAGTGGTGGAGGGACTGAATGTTTAAGTTGGTGGATAGGGTGTGATGCATTGAAATGTTTGAGGGTATTGTGGGAAGATACACTCATTCAGGCAAGAGAAGAGTATTCCTCTTACTCCTGACTTGTCCTGCTACAGAGTAAACTGTCAATTCGTCTAATACCTTTAAATTGTAGGAAATAGGAATAAACAATCCAGACTTTTTTAAAAGGTCTATTTCTGGTATGATTCTTCTTCTACATGTGTCTTGTACAATACAAAATACAAATTGACTGTAAGAACTGTGGATGCTGTAAATCAGGAACAAAAACAAAGTTGCTGGAAAAGCTCAGCAGGTCTGGCAGCATCTGTGAGAGAAAAAAACAGAGTTAATGTTTCGGGACTGGTGATCATTCCTCAGAACTTCGTCAAAATTGTTTCATTTACTCTGAGCAATAAATGCTGGCCTAGCCAGTGACACGCACATCCCATGAATGAATTAAAAAAGAAAGATAAAAGAAAATAAAAAATATGATACTCTTCCCTTGCTTGGATGGGTGACGACCCAAAAACATTCAAAGGATTTAGCACTATAAAAGACAAAGCAGCCTATTGATTGGCACTCCATCTACCACATTCAATGTCCACTCCCTTCACCACTGATGCTCAAAAACAGCAATATGTACCATCTACAAGCAGAACTCATCAAGTAGTTTCAAAACCTGTAGGCTCGACCACCTAGAATGGCTAAGGCATAGGAACACCACCACCAGCAATTTCAATGGCCCATCCTGACTTGAAGCTAAATTTGCTGTTCTAACTTTGCCACTGGGTCAAAGTCCTGGAACTCCCTTTCTAACAGCACTGTGGATGGCACAACATCCCAAGGAGCGCAAGAGCTCAATGAGGTAGCTCAACACCCACTTTCACCACCACAAATAAGAATGGGTAATAAATCATGGCCTAGACAACACCCCCCACATCTCATAAACTAATTTTTAAAAAGCCCCTTGTACTGTTATAGAGATTAGTAGGAACTGCAGACGCTGGAGAATCTGAGATAACAAGGTGTAGAGCTGGATGAACACAGCAGGCCAAGCAGCATCAGAGGAGCAGGAAGGCTGACGTTTCGGGCCGAGACCCTTCTTCAGAAGTGGGGGAGTGGAAGGGGATTCTTAAATAAATAGGGAGAGAGGGGGAGGCGGATAGAAGATGGATAGAGGAGAAGATAGGTGGAGAGGAGACAGACAGGTCAAAGAGGCGGGGATGGAGCCAGTAAAGGTGAGTGTAGGTGGGGAGTTAGGGAGGATAGACAGGTCAAGGGGGCGGGATGAGGTTAGTAGGTAGGAGATGGGGGTGGGACTTGAGGTGGGAGGAGGGGATAGGTGGGAGGAATGACTGGTTAGGGAGGCAGGGACGAGCTGGGCTGGTTTTGGGACGCGGTAGGGGGAGGGGAGATTTTGAAGCTTGTGAAGTCCACATTGATACCATTGGGCTGCAGGGTTCCCAAGTGGAATATGAGTTGCTGTTCCTGCAACCTTCAGGTGGCATCGTTGTGGCACTGCAGAAGGCTCATGATGGACATGTCGTCTGAGGAATGGGAGGAGGAGTTGAAATGGTTCACAACTGGGAGGTGCAGTTGTTTGTTGCGAACCGAGCATAGGTGTTCTGCAAAGCTGGCCCCAAGCCTATGCTTGGTTTCCCCGATGTGGAGGAGTCCACAACGGGAACAGCGGATGCAGTATACCACATTAGTAGATGTGCAGATGAACATCTGCTTGATGTGGAAAGTCTTCTTGGGGCCTGGGATAGGGGTGACGGGAGAGGTGTAGGGGCAGGTGTAGCACTTCCTGCAGGTCTAGGGAAAAGTGCCGGGTGAGGTGGGACTGGAGGGGAGTGTGGAGAGGACAAGGGAGTCCCAGAGAGAATGGTCCCTCTGGAATGTAGATAAGGGTCGGGAGCAAAAAATGCCTTTGGTGATGGGGTCGGATGGCAGATGGCTGAAGTGTCGGAGGATGATGCATTGGATCCAGAGGTTGGTGGGGTGGTACGTGAGGATGAGGGGGATTCTGTTTTGGTTGTTAGTGCGGGGAGGGAGTGTGAGGGATGAGTTGCGGGAAATATGGGAGACACAGTCGAGGGCGTTCTTGACCACTGAGGGGAGGAAGTTGCGGTCCTTGAAAACCCTGCAGCCCAATGGTGTCAATGTGGACTTCACAAGCTTCAAAATCTCCCTTCCCCCTACCGCATCCCAAAACCAGCCCAGCTCGTCCCTGCCTCCCTAACCTGTCCTTCCTCCCACCTATCTCCTCCTCCAACCTCAAGCCCCACCCCCATCTCCTACCTACTAACCTCATCCCGCCCCCTTGACCTATCCGTCCTCCCTGGACTGACCTATCTCCTCCCTACCCCACCACCTACACTCACCTTTACTGGCTCCATCCCCGCCTCTTTGGCCTGTCTGTCTCCTCTCCACCTATCTTTTCCTCTATCCATCTTCTATCCGCCTCCCCCATCTCCCTATTTACTTCAGAACCTCCTTCCCCTTCCCCATGTACTGTTATAGCATTTTTTTCTCCAACCCCTTTCAGGTTTTGACTTCCTACCGAAAGTTTGGTGGCGAGAATTGGATATATACTTTACTTGGTCATTTAGTTATAATTTATAATGATTTACCTAAATTTCTGATATATTCTATTCCAGGGCCACATCCTTAAATTTGAACAACCTACCGTTTTTTTTTAAGTAACCTTCCCAATTCGTCCTGCCATCTGAGATTTATGTATGTATACTCCTAATTTCCCCCTTGAAATTAAGTCAATTTACAGCGCCTCTCCTCATTCTTCCTACAAAAACAGCATCACTTCTCAATCTCCTGTGTTGCATTGCATATTCTCCGTGCTTCACCAGTTCACTGATCTATCTGTAGCCACCCGAAGTTACTATTCTCCTCACTACATCTCAGAGTTTCAGTAATCGGCATATTTAAAAAAAAATGTCCTGTATACCAAAGTCCAGGCTATCAATATATATTGACGAGTAATTGTTCTAGTCATATGTGCCCAGGAACACAAGTGTATACATGCCTTCAGAGTGAAAAACAACTGATTGCCACCACTCTCTGCTTTCGGACTCTTAGAGCATTTCATACTTTATTCAACAGGAAGACAAAAATTGGTTCAGTAAGAGAACGACATAATGCCAGAACGGGATGTTATATATCTTGGATGCATGTATGCAATGTGATTGAATTCCAGAAGGCCCTAGACGTCTAATTTCAGAGTTCAGTTGAGAGTGATGCCTCCAAACTTTCCAAAGGGAGACAGAGCTAACTTGAATATCTACGACTAGTTTGCTTTAACTTTGCTAATGGACATTAATTTTTACAGATGTTTAATTAAGTATAAAAGTGGGTCAAGAACTAAGTACGTTTCTTGGTACCCGAGGGTCTCTATCCCTGGTTGGGCATACTCCCGGGGAGTCCCCGCCCCGGGGTCGCGGATACTCCCGGGTGGAGGGTTCCCCGCCCCGGGGCCGCGGATACTCCGGGGAGGGGGGGGGGGTCGCGGATATCTCTGAGCTGAGCGGATCTAACAGAGCGAGCAGAGAGTCGTCGGGAAGTAGACCTGAATCAGTCCTCGGGCCGTGTCGGGGTTGTGACTCTCCGGTTGCTGCCTCCTGCCCTCTCCGTTCCGGTCCCGGGCCTCGGCCTGTTGACCGCGGAGTCATAGCAACCGCATCAGCTCCTCTGCGCCTGCGCCAATACCGCCCACTTCCTACGCCCACCCACCCCATTGTGAAGAGTCACGTGTCTACAGGCACGCGTGCGCAGGGAACTAGCAAACACTACCTCGGCATTTTCACCAATTTCATACCTTTGACAGAAATGAACTTTAAACTCACATATTAGCGCAATGTTTATGGCCACGGTCTGGCCTACCTGTAACGCCACACGACAGCATAAGTTTGACTAAACTACCCTTTGCAATAGCCCAGGACTGCAATCAGTTCAAGGTCAATTAGGTTCTCAATATTGGGAATATGCTAATTGAAAGGGTGTTGAAAGCCCCATTGCAAGGGAACTTTTAAACAGCAAAAGAAATTGGAATTTGGTCGCATCAAAAATCTGGCCAAGTGTCACATTTCAGTTGGGGTGCATCATGAACGAAAAGTTATAATTTTATTACAGCTAAAGCTCCATGGGGTATTCTAAAAGAGTGGTACAGCAAATTCATTATTTTTGAAGTACGATGACTTACAAAAGCAAGACAGCCGCAAATTCAGACACAGTAACACCCACAAAGATTCAACGTAGCAACTTCATAGCAGATTGTCCTAGTGCAACAGAAGTAAAACCACTCGTGAGCGCTGCTTTCATAGTCAAACAGCCTTTTGCAGAAGGTGGAGAATAGTAGGGATCAACCCTGAGCTAAGGGTGTTCTGAGGTGTAGTCAAGGGACTGGTCCAGTCCAAGATTTCCCAACATCATGTCCTTTTAGTTCTTTCCTCAGTGTACGTTCTGGAGCATGTTTAAAGTTCCCACACAATAAAAAAAAAATGCTTGATTTGAATTCACCTTCTGGCATTCGTTCACTCATGAATGGTTTAAATAATGGAACTTTGCACTGTTGATAGCTAATTGAAGTCTTCAGCTTTTTCAGAAATCATTTAAGTACAATAGCCCAGGCTTCCTGACAATTCAACTAAACAGAAGTGATCTATTGAAATAGACAGAGCAGAAATTCCCAGTTTTGACGCACTCATCAGTGCATATAGTAACTGAATGGCCTACTATTTGGTGGGTTAGTAGTGTGGCTGCCACCATTGGATTTGAGCCAGGGTAAATAAGGAAATCGTGCGACAATACATTTATTTCTGACCTACGTAATTATGAAATGTTTTGAGAGATTAGTCATGGCTCATATCAGGTCTAGCTTCCCAGCCTGCCTTGATCCCTTGCAATTTGCCTATTAGTGCAACAGGTCCACGGCAAATGCCTTAACCCTACACTCATCCCCGGAACACCTGATGGATATCAACTTATTGACCACAGCTCCACCTTCAACACTGTAATCACAACAAAACTAATCTGCAAATTCTGAGACCTAGGTCTCTGCTTCACTCTCTGCAACTGGATCCTCGACATCATGGCCCACAGATTGCAGTCAGTGATGATAGGCAACGGCATCTCCTGCATGACAATCCTCAACACCGGCAACCCACAAAGATGTGTCATCAGCCCTCTCTTGTACCCCCTGTATACTCATGACTGCATGGCCAAATTTCATCCAACTCCATCTACAAGTTTGCAGACGGCACCACCGTTGCAAGCTGGATATCAAACAATGACGAAACAGAATACAGAAAAGAGTGTGTGTTTGGTGGCATGGTGCAACAATAAGAATCTTTCCCTCAGTGTCAGCAAAACTAAATAGTTGACCATCGATTCAGGAATCAAGAAGGAGGGCACGCCCCCACCTACATAAATAGAGCAGAGGTGGAGATGGTTGACAGTGTCAAGTTCTTAGGAGTGACGACCACCAACGATCTGGCCTGGACAACCCATGTTGTTGTGACATTCAAGAAGGCACAGCAGTGCCTCTTCTTCCTCAGGAGGCCAAGGAAATTTGGTATGTCCATAAGGACTCACACCAACTTTTACAGATACACCACTGAAAGCATTCTATCTAGATGTGTCACAGTTTGGTACGGCAACTGTTCTTACCAGGACCACAAGAAACTACAGAAAGTTGCCAACACAGCCCAGTCCATCACGCAAGCCAACTATCCATCCATCGACTTCATCAATACTTCTCGATGTCTTAGAAAGGCAGCCAACATCACTAAAGACCCTTCCCACCCCGGTTATAATCTCTTCCAACCTCTTCCATCAGGCAGAAGATACAAAAGCTTAAACACACATACCAACAGGTTCAAAACACCTTCTTCCGTGCCATTATTAAACTTCTGAATGGGCTTCTCAAATTTCAAATCCAGTGTTGACCTTGCTTTTCACGCACTTTCTTTGCAGCCATAACTTTGTATTCCTTGCTCTGTCCAATCACCCCATGATCTTTGCATGTTATGATTTGCCTGTGCTGCACGCAAAATAAAACTTCTCTCTATACTTCAGTACATGTGACAATAATAAATCAAATCAAAGACTCTTAACTGCCTTCTCAGCAATTAGGGTTGTGCAATAAATGCTGGCCTAGTCTGCGATGCCTTCATCCTGTGAATGAATAAGAAAAGGGTACCCAATTTCCCCTGAGGTGTGTCAGCTGACAGTTAACTTTCAAGTGAATGGGACAACTGCCTAAAACAGGCTAACTCCTTAAATATGCTAATCAGGGTCCTAAGACCCAAAGGGAGAACAAGTTTTTCTTTTGGTTTACACTTATTTTAATTTGCAGTGAGATAGGGACTGCTCCTCCTTTTCGCACAACAATTCTTCCCCTTCTTGTTGCTGCTCCCAATTTTCTAATATCTATGTTCAGGCCAACACAATATCCAATCCTGCAGATAGAATGCCACGGTGCAAGACGTGATTATTCTGCTACGTACACAGGACTAAAAGCATGAATTAATACTTCACATCAGATATTGTGGCATGGAAAAAATTAAAATGAAACGAAGAATGTTTCACCAATTAATTTTAATAATACGGGTACCGGTTGAAACTAACAGAACCAACAGTATAGTTTTCTGAATAAATCAACATAATTTACATAAAATTTAAACTGGCCATTTCCATTGGTTGTGAGGGGCTTCTTCTATTAATGGTTCCCAAGGTTTCCACTTGGCCATTTTGTATGCCAGAGAAAGTTCATTCTCAGCCTGTAATTGAAATATAAATTAGCAACCAAAGGTATTTTAAGAACACTTTAAACAACATTTTCGTTTTCTAACTGATATTGTTTTACAACTTTAAAATAAATTAAGATTAACTCTGCCCAATCACTAATTTTAGTTCATCACACCTTAAAAAAAACCCTCAAATTTAGCAAGATATTAGGGACTATGAATAAAGTAATTGTTGAATATTTCTGGAGGGTAACAACAACACCCTAAACCATTGCACTAACTCAGAGCTAATAAAGAAGCCACTTTGATTAGGATCTTCACAAAAAAAAAGTAAATGATCTGCTACAGTCTGACTGTTTTCAAATGTTAAGTTCTTTATCTTAGTGAATTTACTTTTTTTTCTTGAAACTTTTAATGTGTTGATTCCATAATATCTTGCCACCAGTAATGAATCTGTTCAATGCAGTGAAGTTAGCAAAAAGTTAGACAAATGGTTACAAACTAATAACATAAAATAATTATTCTGTATCTTCAACCTCCAACATGATAGTGCAACAAATGTTTTGGCTATTCTGAATGGAAGAGAATTGCACCAATACATGGACTATAACTTTCCCTTAACAAAATGACTAATGCCTCCTGTCAACAATTTTGTAAAATTACACACATCACACAACCGAATATTTGGCCATCTATGTCATTTAAACATACCCACAATTGATTGTTTTCTTTCACAAATAAACCAGCTTAATGTCTGCATTGTCCTCAGCTTAAAAATAGCTTGAATTTCACTAGTGTCCCAAATGGAGGACATCCTCATCATTCACTACTGTCCCACGCATTTGAAAATCAAGTAACAGACAAGGAGAGTCAGTGGTTGTGATCTATTTGGATTTCCAGAAGGCCTTTGACAAGGGGCTGCATAGGAGGCTGCTAAATACACTAGAGCCCAAGATTTTAGGGGCAAGTTACTGGCATAGATGGAGGACTGGTTGACTGGCAGAAGGCAGCGAGTCGGGATAACTGGGTCATTTTCAGGGTGGTAACTGGTGACTAGTGGAACTATTGCCAGAGTCCATGTTGGGACCACCACTATTCATGGTATGCATTAACGATCTGGATGAACTCACCAACAGTTACTAAGTTTGCAGATCACATACACATAGATGAAGGGATAGGTAGTGTTGAGGAAGCAGGGAGGCTGCAGACAGACTTGGACAGGCTAGAAGAGTGGGCAAATATGTGGTAGGTGGAATACAATGTGGAAGAGTGTGAGGTTATGCACTTTGGTAGGAAGAATATAGACATAGATACTATTTTCTAAACGGGGAAATGCTTCAGAAATCTGAAGCATGAAGCATGAAAGGAATTGGGAGTCTAGTTCAGGACTCATTCAAGGTTAACATGTAGGTTCAGTTGGCAGTTAGGAAGACAAATACAATGTTAGCATTCATTTCAAGAAGGCTGTACTGCTGAGACTGTACAAGGTTTTGGTCAGACTGCATTCGGAACATTGAAAGCAGTTTTGGGCCCCATATCTAAGGAAGGTTGTGTCTGTGTGAAGGGGGATCCAAAGGAGTTTTTCTGAGGCAATCGCAACCAGAATGGATAGATGTTTTGTATTGGTCTTCCAGAAGGCATTTGATAACGTACCTCACAAAAGATTAAGCCATAAGAGCCCATGGTGTTGGAGTTTGTACATGAGCGTTGACAGAGAATTGGCTAATGTCAGGAAACAGTGAGTGGAGATAAATGATTCTTTTTCAGTTGGCCTACCTGCGACCAGCGGGGTTCCACGGGGATCAGTGATGGAACCATAACAGTTTACAATATATATTAATGACTTGGAGAAAGTGAATGTAGTATAACCAAACTTGCAGATGACACAAAAATAGGTGGAAATGTAGGTTGAGAGGGGGGATACAAGCAGTTTACAGACTTATCGATAGGTTACATCAGTGGGCAAAAAGTTGGCAAATGAGTATAATCACATTGGAATGGAGAGTTAAAGAACAGAATATTATTTAAATGGAGAAAAACTCCATGAAGCTGCAACACAAAGAGACTTGGGGATACTTGTACATGAACCACAGAAAGCATGTAGGTGCAGCAGGTAATCAGAATGGCTAGTGGAATGAGATAACAAGGTGTACAGCTGGATGAACACAGCAGGCCAAGCAGCATCAGAGGAGCAGGAAGGCCCAGACCCTTCTTTTTCAAGGAAGTTGGAGTTATAATAGGGAAGTCTTACTGCAACTGTACAAGGTGCTGGTGAGACTACATCTGGAGTACTGAGAGACGTTTTGGTCCCCCTATTTAAGGCAAGATATCATTTCATTGGAGGCAGTTCAGAGAAGGTTCACTTGAATTGTTCCTAGTATGGAGCCATTGTATTATGTGCAAGGCCAAACAGGTTGAGACTCTTTTCATTGGGGGAGTTTCGAACAATGAGAGGTGATCTCATTGAAACAAATAAGATTCTTAAAAGGGATTGCCAGGTTAAATGGTGAGAGGATTTTTCCCCTTATGGGAGAGTCTAGGGCATGTGAGTTTAGTCTCAGAATAAAGCGGCACCAATTTAAGGCTGAGATGAATTTCTTCTCTCTGATGGTTGTGATGCTTTGGAACTCCTTGCCACAGAGAACTATGGAGGAAAGTCCTTACGTATGTGTAAGCCTGAGACAGATAAGATTCTTGATCGGTATAGGACAAGGCAAAAAAGTGGATATGAGGAATGTCGGACCATCCATGATCCTACTGAATGGCACAGGAGGCTCAATGGACCAAACAGCATAATTTTGTTCCTATTTCTTATGGTTTTATTATGGTCTTATTGCACTCAAGATCTCGGGCGTGCCTTCATTTTGAGTTGTAAGAGGAGTAGCTTGTCATCAACATTACAGAATGTATAATTACACAAACACAAGAAAATGCTCCAGAGTCATGGCCAAAGGTGTAAAAAAATCAAACACAAGATACAGGACAACAGTAATGTTGAAAGATGGGGTTCTTTCCACTTTGAGGGGAAATTCCTAATATGATGGTTCCTGCTTGCTGTTGAAACTCTGCACTGAATATATTCTATTGAATTCTATATGGAGTCTGAAGAAGTGAGACCGTGGCATACCTGTGAAATTACTTCCTCGATCTGTCCACAGTTGATCTTGTCTTCTAGTTTTTGAACGTCGTGCTCCTGCAATACATAATACAGAACAGGTGGCTTGAAATGAATACCTGCGTACAGGGTGTCACTTCTCTAGAGTTCATCACAGTGCTGTTGGGAAGTTCTAAGACTTTGAACCAGTGACCGCATCCTTCTAGGATTTGATGAATGTCAAAGGCCGCTTGGTGAATTTCTGCTGGGCACCTTTGATCTGATACACACTACTGTCTTTCTGCATCAGTAATGGTGGATGACACTTTTAAAGTGGTGCATAGGTTACCAATCAAACTGACTGCTTTCCCCTTGGTTGTATTAAGTTTGTTGAATGTTGATGAAGCTGCACACATCCAGGAATGTGGATAATATACCATTACACTCCTGAGTTGTGCTTGGTAAATGGTGGACAGGTTCAGAGTTGTCAGATGGTGGGTTACTCTCTGCAGAATTCTTAGTCTCTGGATAGCTCGCATAGTCATAGTACTTATATGGCTAGTCCAGTTAAGATACAGACCATTAGTAACACACAGGACATTGGTGGTGAGAGACCCAGTAAGTGTCATGCATTCAATACCATAATGAAAAACATTGCATTAATATCTTTATCTACAGTTTCAGTTATTTTATTAATCCTGATTTCTGCAATTGCCTGAAAGGCATGTCTGATTCAAGTGTACTGTCCCAATAAACATTAGAAAATGCCTTTCATTTATTGCACACCTTTCATTATCCTTCATTATTTCAATGTTATAAGTGACATCATATTTACATAAAATCAGCTTTACAAAGTTCAAGACTTACGGAAGACAATTACAGTACTTGAAATGAGAAAATACTAATATGAAATATCAATCCGACAAATAATACACCAACCACTGAAAACAAGTGATCAATTAAATCAGGCTAGCTTACCGATTTTACCAAGTTAAGCCTTTCATTGATGATCTGCTCTGTGTATTTTCGATAGGCTACATCCTGAGGCAGAGATTGTAAAACAGTAAGAATTCTGGAGTACAGAATTCTCAAATTCTGAAAGTAGACAACACAAAAAATATTGAAGCATTAACTCATTTGGGCCTATTATCTTCTTTTAATCTCCTCAAACTATCTCTAGCAGGCAGGACAGGCCTGTAAGCTTGTAGATAGGCCCATATCCATCCTGCCAACTAGCAGTTCGCTCATCTTTAGTTTTCCCTTTTGCCAAGGAACATAGGTGCTTTACCAGTTTGAAATCAGTAACATTTTCGGAGACGTAAGTTTAAACTGGTATCAGCAACATATTCTGTTTAGGTGGATAATTTAGATAGGGAGGACAAAACTAATAGCACAACAATAAAATATGAAAACAGAGTCAGGTTAGATGGCAAGAAGTACTCTTCTTACATAATTATCCATTCCCAAATAAGGTAGCATGAATTCACCACAATCGTTTCAAAAGGGAACTGGACAATTCCTAACAACTGAGAAGATCCCTAGTTGAGAAATATAAGTGGAGAGATAGTTGTAATTATTCCTTACAGCTTGTTTTCTAGACTGGAAGTGTAGTTTGACAGTTTCTTTTACTAAATTGGCTACCAGTGTCTTTGCTTCTCCTTGGTGAATGTGAAAACTTGTGCACACAAATGTACATTTTACCATACTGACACAGCACAATGTTGTTTGTGCCATATCACACTCACCTCTAATCAACCTTAATCTTAAGCCCTTGGAAGCTACATTGAATTAAATCCTACAAATTACCAGGGAAAGCAAACATGAAAGCACTCGAACAACTAATATATAACACAAGAACATAAAGAGAAATACCTTCCAGGGAATCAACAGAAAATCAGTGCATACATTAACGTTACATATTATAAAAGCATTAGATTTAGCGATAATGGAAGCTTTCCATGAATTATTGAAAAGAAGTCAAAAAAAGTCCCAGATTCTGCGCCAAAATCTATGCTACGTCTCCATGTTTCACCCATAGATTATCTAACATTCATTTATTTGCAGACAAAGAGTTTTTTTTTATGTCTCAATATTAATTTGTTAAGAGTCTCTCCATCAGGTTTCTTTCAACCAGAACTATTCTGACCAGCAAGTCTAGTCATAGAGATGTACAGCATGGAAACAGACCCTTCAATCTGACTATTTCATGCGACAAGATATCCAAAATAAATCTAGTCCCATCTGGCCCACATCCCTCCAAACCCTTCCTATTCATATATCCATCCAAATGCCTCTTGAATGTTGTAATTGTACCAGACTCCACCACTTCCTCTGGCAGTTCATTCCATACACACACAACACTCTGCACGAAAAATTTGCCCCTTAGGTCCCTTTTAAATCTTTCCCTTCTCATCTTAAACTTATGCCCTCTAGTTTTGGACTCCCCTACCCTAGGGAAAAGACCTTGACTATTCACCCTATCCACACCCCTCATTATTTTATAAACCTCTAATAAAGGTCACCCCTCAGCCTCTGACAAAGACACTTAGATAAGTACATGAATAGGGAAGGTTTGAAGGGATATGGGCCAGGAGCAGGCAGATGGGACTAGTTTATTTTGGGATTATGTTCGGCATGGACTGGTTGGACCGAAGGGTCTGTTTCGGTGCTGTATGACCCTACAACTAAACTCCAGGGAAAATAGTCCCAGTTTATTCAGTCACTCCCCATAGTTCAAACTCCCCAAACCTGGCAACATCCTTGTTAGTTTTTTCTGAACCCTTTCAGGTTTCACATCATCTTTCCTGTCAAAGGGAGTCCAGAATTGAACGTAGTATTCCAAAAGTGGCCTCACCAATGTCCTGTACAGGTGCAACATGACCTCCCAGGTTCTATACCCTATGCAATGACCAATAAAGGCAAACGTGCAAAATGCCTTCACTACCTTGTCTACGTGCAACTCCACTTTCAAGGAACTATGAACCTGCATTCCAAGGTCTCTTTGTTCAGCAATATTCCCTAGGACCTCACCATTAAGTGTATAAGTCCTGCCCTGATTTGCCCTACCTGAACGTAGCATCTCACATTTACCTAAACGGTGGCTCAGTGGTTAGCACTGCAGCCTCACAGCGCCAGGGACCCAGGTTCGATTCCAGCCTCAGGTGACTGTCTGTGCGGAGTTTGCACATTCTCCCCGTGTCTGCGTGGGTTTCCTCCCACAGTCCAAAGATGTGCAGGCTAGGTGGATTAGCCATGCTAAATTGCCCATAGTGTTCAGGGGTGTGTGGGTTATAGGGGGATGGGTCTGGGTGGGATGCTCCAAGGATCAGTGTGGACTTGTTGGGCCAAAGGGCCTGTTCCCACACTGTAGGGATTCTAATTCTAATTCTAAAAAAAAAACTCTATTTGCCACTCCTCAGTCCATCTGATCAAGATCCCGTTGTACTCTGGAGGTAACCTTCTTTGCTGTCCACTACACCCACCAATTTTGGTCTCATCTGCAAACTTACTAACCATAACTCCTATATTCACGTCCAGATCATTTGTATAAACAACAATACAGAAGAAAGACTGGTTTCTTTCTCTCACCTAAAATATGGAATATACTATTCCAAAAGAAATTAATGTTTAAATTATAATCATATTCGTCATACTGGCACAGGCTTTACTGTAGGTAATTTCACAATGACAAGATATTATACCAGAGCACATCATCAGTGGGTATATTTTACAACTCACTGAATTGTACTTAGTTATTTACAATTAACCAAAAATAACTGGAATAAGTAAAATACCTCATGAGGATTCTGGGCCACAGCAAGACCCACTAACCCAGTGGTCTGCAAGAAAAAGAAACAAACAAACGTGTTATCTTTCAAGGATACTTTGTCTCCTTCTCTTTTCTTAACAGTCCTACTTTTTCTCTCAGACAACCTTCCTGAACGATAATACCTGAAACGTTGACTTACCTCCAGGTGCTGCCTGGCTTGCAGTTTTCTCCCAGTCTCCTGTTTGTTAACCTTCCTCTTACAACCATTTTCTTTCCCCATATCTACTGCATCCTTTATTGTTTCCTCTAATATCTCACATATCTTCCCCTATGACCACCACTCTCCTCTATCTTTATACTTAGCACTCCGTTTTCCCCTCCATTTCCCTCAGCCTTTGCTCCCTGGCATAATAGCCTTTTCTGAAGGAGGGTCAAGGCCCGAAATGTCAGCTTTCCTGCTCCTATGATGCTGCTTGGCCTGCTGTGTTCATCCAGCTCCACACCTTGTTATCTCAGATTCTCCAGCATCTGCAGTTCCAGCTATCACTGAAATAATGTTCTCCTCTTCCCTTATTCCTCTTTCATTCTATTTATTTACTGTCCGTTCTCTCTCTATGATTTTATAACATAAATACACTACCCGCTCTCTACACGAACGATTATTTATGATTATATAACAAGTTTTCTGACTGCCCTCTTCCCCCCGATCTGACCTCCACTTACTTTCTTCAAGACTCCAGCCATTATCGCCGCGGTGCACTGTGGGATCGTCCCCAGACACTTTAATCGAGTTCCGAGTTAGTGCGCGCCGTCCAGACGCGATCGGAGGAGTTCGGAGTAGATCGATGACCGTCAGGTCCGAACTTTCGGACAGAGGGCGCGGGAGAGCGGCTGTGGAGGTGAGGAGCTGCGCGTAGGCCTGAGTCTGGGCCCTGGACTACCCCTTCTCCCTCAACCCCACTCACTGTCTCCTATAGGAACCCTGAGATGTCAGTGTCTCTGGTAGAGATTGAGGAATGGCTCCAGTGATGATCTCAGGTGGACAGGCCTCACCATGACCTGGACTGCATCATCCCAACAACCTCAGCCTTGAGAAGAATGCTCTCCTGTGGTTTGTGCAGGAACCCACACTTTACTTTTTTTTGTTTGTTTGCTGCTGCCATTGTTACAGGACATGTACCTCCTTTCCCCTTTTCTCCAGTACTTGGTTACATGAGTGCCACTCACGATCAAGTCAACTCTCAGCATTTGACAGGGGGCCTTCTTCTCCTTAGACAGTCCCTTGTGGTCGAGGATGACTAGCTTCCACACTAAAAGTGAGTTGCGAAGTGTAAGAAAATTCCAGTGCAGTCTCAGTGACAGGTGTGGCATACAGTGGTTAAGGGAATGAGAGGGGCAGTGTGCCCAGATTGTTGCACCCTCCATTTTTTTCACTGTCAGCGGTGAGGCTCGGTTTGCAGGTCTTTCCCACAGATGTTTTCCTTCTATTTCAGGTGGTCTTGAGCCTGGGTTTCTGAGGTTTAGATGGGTTTGTTGCACTTTTTCAGGGAGACTTTGAAGGATGACCTTGAGGCATTTCTTTTGTCCTCGTGGAGTTCATTTGCCCTGTCGAAGCTCCAAGTAGAATATTTGTTTTAGGGAGCCTCGTGTCAGGCATATGGGCTGTGTAATCCACCCAGTGGAGCTGATTGAGCAGGGTCAGTGCTTTTGTGTTGGCCGAAGCAAGAACACTGCTGTTGGTGTGCCTATATTGCCAATCGCTTTGCAGAATCTTATGGAGGTGGCACTGGTGGTACGTTTCTGGGGTTTTAAGGTGCTGCCATAGATGGTCATGTGTCTGAACCATGTGGGAAGGCAGTTATCACTGCCACTCTGTAAAGTGCGAGGGTTTAAGATACTGGTCTTCAAATAACACTTCCTCAGGCAACCAAAAGCCATGCTGCCACACTGGGGCAGTATTGAACTTCATCGTCAGCCCTTGCTGCAAAATCTAACACTACCTGGCAATGTTTCCCCAACCCAATTGCTGCATGTTTCTTTCTCAACAGAATGTGTTTTATTTTGTCAGATTCTCTGTACTTGCATTTGTGGAGTTATGTCAAAGAATGGGTGCTGGTACAGAGCTTTCTCCTGCAAATGAAGCAATAAAGCTGCATGAATCATAAAGCTCTTTGCATGACTGAGTGAATACTGATAAGTTGTAGGTCTGCATGGAGTACAGTAATCTACTATTGTGAAAAGTGTACTGCATTAATGTTAATGTGTTTCCTTGATATTTGCCATCTGATGCTATGAAATTAAAAACCAATTGCAACTTGTAAGAACTACTTAATGTTAATAATAATATGTGTATAACGCATTTTTGGCTACAGAAGCTGATTGAGACTAAATAAAAAATAAATTGCAATTGTACACCAACTTCCATAACCTCATTATGTTGTTTCATAGTTAATTAAGCATTTTTGAGTTTGAAAATAACAAGACCCACACAAACAAAAGTGAAATAAATCTATTTTACTGATGATTGACGACAGTGAAATAAATCTATTTTACTGATGATTGATTGAAGCTAACTATTGACTACCTCAGCATGCTTTTCAAATATGGTCATGGGATATCTACTTTTTGTTCTGATTAATTTTTTAAAAAATGACTTGAAGGGGCTGGGGATATTTACCTAATTACCTTGAATTAAAGATTCATTTTTTTGAAAATATGGAGAAGGGTAACATATACTGAAAGTAAATCCTATTATTATCTATTGACATACCACAAGCTGAAGATGCACTTACAAGCAGAAACACTATGCAGTGAAAGAAGTAAACATCATTGCAGTCTGACCACACAAACTACATACTAGTCAGTAAACACCAACTTAAACATTTGCTCCAGTTGGTACATCACCTGTACTTTATTGATAACATTGGTGGTCGTCACACTCGGGCTGGACTCTTAATTCAAAACTCTGTCGAAAAAACTGGATCCTTATCTCTATAATCATTTATTCTAATGTAACAAGCATGGATTCCAGCAGTAGCCTCACCAATATTTCCTTAATTTCTACTTTTTGCTAATCTTGCAGCCATTATATTTTAACTAACTTTTTAACCTAATTTTGTTGCTTCAGCATTTGCCCTTTTTGAAGTGCAATATTGTGTCATCATTCTTTTGGTTTGACATAACAAGACTAGGGAAGCAATTCTGCATCACCTCTGAACTTTTGTACAACCCCAAACTACATTGGCAATTAGCTATTATAATTAGAAACATTGTGTTAATCACATAATTTGTAATTATTTTTCTTCCGATCTTGTTTTGGCTTTGCACAATAGATAAAATGCAGGTGAAGGCCCTGAGACTCAATTATCATCAAAAGGTAATCAGTAAAGAAAATGCAATAATAAAGCATACATCGTGAAGAAAAGAAACAAATCCTCTGCATTGTTAATGCTATGAAGGATTAGCTTTATGGGTTAAAACAAAAGAAAGTGGAAATCACTTGTCAGAACAGCAGCACTCACCATTCACTACTATGACTCTTCAAAGCTGACAGCAACTTCTAGCATCAGTAAACATTCAACTAAATGGGAAATCCAGATGTTGCTGTCAAGTGCTTACCTGCTCCACTGTAGGGTGTGCTCTTGACGTCCTCGCAGATGAAAATCGTGAGAAATCATTGACCTGATGAGAATACCCCTTTTATGTTATAATATTGCTATGTAAAAAAAAACAAAAAATTTGTGCCTTTGTAGTGAGGCAATACCACATGATAAGTACAATTGAATGACCTTTCTGTCCTTGGAAACCCAATTTTACATTTGCAAAATGGCAAATTTTTTTTCATTTCAATAATTCAATAGCATTTAATGCAATAATTTTTACAGTTTGTTTTGCTATTTCAGTTACTAATAGCTGTAGCTCAAACTTTATTTTGATCTCTGATTGTCTTTCACCCCTTTAAATGCATTTTACAGTGCATTTTACTTCCTGTCTCTGAGAATACATTAAGGTGATTGGCAGCTTACTGTCTGATAAGATCATTGTTGTGGCATGCCTGGAGATCCCATTGACTTGTCACCAGATTCAAATTAAAGTCAAGAAAGGTAAAATCCATGCCACAGACATCTTTAAGTGCAGTTTTCTTCAAGGAAAGTGGCACGTGCCATTACTTTTTCACTGACTCATTAATCTGGGCCAATGTTTATCAAGTGTATGAAGAATATTATTAAAGATCAGCAAAAAAAAACCAAGGAATCCAGAAAGCGACAGAAAATAAGGGAGACAGTGACAGATATGTTGACTATAAAATTGCTAATAGCACCTTGAATCAGATTTTTTTTTTATTTCAGATAGCTCCATGTTATACAAGTTCTAGCCAACTTGAAAATGCCTAGGTCCAATGAAATGGCAATTTCAACAAATAATTACTTTGCAGTTTGTTTTATGAAGAGGAGGAGAGAAAGTCAGAAATCAGATTTCCAAAAGAAAAGGCAGAATGAAGACTAATTCAATGCAAGATACAGCTAATCTCTTTTTGATGGGTCAAATACCTATATGTTGCTACACTGAGACCAGTTTCATCCATCATATTCCACTTAAAGGAAAAATCCTTTCCATCACAACTTGCACTTAGGTAACATCTATAATGTATGGGCATAATCATAATGGTTGCTGAGCCTAAACTGGAACTATCAGAACACAATGCCAAAAGCTGGGTCAAAGAAGTGAGTTTTAAATATAGTCTTTCTCAAAATAAAGGTAAAGATACCATAATTCTACCATGTCATTGGGCTGCTGCCATTAGAGAGAAGCAACTGATGGCAGGTTAGCCTGAGTGTTACCACACCTCAGGTAAGGGGAATGGTTGCAAGGGAAAGTCCTTCCTGGTAACCTCCGCTGGTGTAGAAATTAAACCCATGCTGTTGGGGTCACTCTGCATTGTAAACCAGCCTTCCAGCCAACTGAGCAAACTGAAGGCTATTGGGGTTCAGGCAAGAAATTCTTGATCAGAGTGTCAAAGCAGCCAAAAGCACAGGCTGAAAGGTGAAAAGTGTTATGAGGTGCACAGTGAAAGAGTGGAGAAATTCCTGAAGATAGGATATTAGCCTGGCAGAAGAATGATATTGTTGGAAAAATTATATAGTTTATGGCAGCTATTTGTGATAATCTTTGTGTTCCTGGTGCTTTTCTAGAATAAGTATGGCTCGTAAAAAGCTGGGTGTCAAACAGTCTGAGTACATTGGTGATGTGGAGGTAGGTAGAGATAATGTGGTAGAACTAGGTATTAAAAGAGACACCAGTGTGAATAAAAGGAAACCCATAGGTGTGACGTGCATTGATTTCTAAAAGGCATTTGGTAACGTGCCATATCAAAGGTTACTACACAAAGTAAGAGCACATGATATAATGGATAACACAATATGGGTCAAGAATCGGTTACCTTACAGGAAGCAGAGAGCCAGAATGAATGAATCATTTTCAGGTTGGAAACCTAACAATGGTGCATCACAGAGATCAGTGCTGAGCCTCAACTATTTACAATCCAAATCAATGACTAGTAAGAGGGGCGTTGCTAAATTTGCTGATGACACAAAGATAGCTACGAAAATAACTCATGAGGACATCAAATATCTACAAAGAGACTTAGATAGGTTAAGTGACTGGGCAAAGATTTGGCAAATGGAATATTAGACGGGAAGATGTGAACTTTTCCACTTCGGCAGGAGGAATAAAAAATGGCATATTATTTAAATGGAGAAAGATTGCCAACACTTTGGTATAGAGGTATCTCTGAGTACTTGAATGAATATATGAATGGTAAGTAGGTAATGTGCAGATACAGCAAGCAATTAGGAAGGCAAATAGAATGTTATCATTTCTTGCAAGGGAGATGTAGAAAAAGTCAGAATGTTTTGTTGCAAAGTATAGGATGCTGATGTGAACATATCTGGAGTATGGTGTTAGAAGCTGTTCTGTGATGAAGAAATTATTTTATGTGGAAAGGTTGGACAGTTTGAGCCTATATCTACAGGACTTTAGAAGTTTGGGAATGATCTTATTGAAACACATAAGATCCTGAGGGGCATTGACTCTGGATGCAGAAAGAATGTTTTCCCTTATGGGAGAGATGAAGACTCGGGGAACAGAGTTTAAAAATAAGGTTATGTCCGATGAAACACAGGCGAGAAACCTTTTCTGTCTGAAAATCATTGGTCTGTGGAATTCTCTTCCCCAAAGAGCTGTGAAGACAGGATCATTGAATATCTTTTTAAAGGTGAGTTAATTAGAATTTTGATTGACAGGACAGTCAAGGGGTGTAGAGGGTAGATAGGAAAATAGAGTTGAGGCCATAATCTGATTAGCCATGATCTAATTAAATGGTAGAGCAGGCTTGGATGACTGAAAAGTCTCTTTATGCTATTAATTTCTCTGTTTTTATGTTCATGTTGTCAGAATCTATGTTGCCGGCGATCCATGTCATTTGATGTCAGCAAAAGGCAGTATTTCCGTGTTGGCCTCCAAAAGTAAGCATTGTGAATAAATGGAGATGTTCTCGAGACAATCTGATAGACAAGCATAGACTCAAATGAGGGGCAGCCTCGGGAAGATAAGTAACACAGGACAGGCATTGTAGGAAGCTGGTGTAGTTGTCCATGTCATAGAGAAGACAGATAAAGCACCATAATCACAATCACACAGGATTCAATTTTTGATGTGAATAGTGCCTTTTCAGTTCTGTAACAGAGGCAGAAACCTATATGGAGCAATTTATTTGGGGACTGTGGTAAAGATCTGCATAGATTTAGGGGATGCACGTGCTGTTAAGGATTTTAGAGAAAAGGGAAACAGGAGATGGGATAACTTGCAAGAATAGAAGCATTTAGGGCAGATTTTCTGAGGAACATTTTTAACATGTGGGAGGAAGAGCAATGTCTAACTGTAGAAAATCAATTATTACATCAGCATAAGCAGCAGGAGGAAAAATAAATGGTCAGTGGTGTAGCGTAAATGGGGTCAGTGGAAATGAGGACATGCATAAGGGACTGAACATAAAGAGAAATAGGAACAAGATCAGAAATAGATTCAGTGCTAGGGCAACTGAAGATATAGCAGAATATTTAGCTTTGTTGGGGAGAAGTTAATCAGAAGGAATGATGGATTTAACTTCAGTGTCGAAGGAATCCATTACCTATCTGAACTTTTGGAGGGGGCTGAGAGAAGGAATTGACTCCAATGCTTTTTTTATTTAACGTCACTTCTTCAAAAATATCCTTAAAATAATTTTGATCATTAGTCACCTTCCTAACTCTTCTCAATTCAATAGGTCTTACCCAGTTATTTTACTTTCAATAAAGGCTATGGAGCATGTTGTATGAAATAGAAAAAGGGCATTATCACTGTAAGCAAGGGCATCATATAGAACTTTTAAAAGCTACTATAGACTTAAATTGAAGCAGACGTAGGCATAATGAGCCATTGAAGATATTACTAAGAAGAAAATATGATGAAAAAGTATGGTATATTTATTTTTTAAAGAAGTTTGTGTTTATTTAAGCTAAGTAGATTGTTCTTGTTGAAGCTCTTGTTTTAAAAGGCCGTCAGTTCATAGAATGTCTCAATTTAGTTCTAGCCTCATAATTGATTGCCTGTCCATTATCCCATATATAAATTATCATTACTTTTTTATTTGATGCCTTCTCTGCTAGGTCTTAACGCAGATCATCTATTCGTAAGATAATGGATGCAAGTGCTGATTCGGTCAATGACCAACTGACGCAGTATGCTATCCAGCTGAGTATTCAAGAGAGTATTGAGGCTAATAATAATTCACCATCTCAGTATAATGAAAGGTAATTGACAGAAAGCAGAATATTATGAAACGTTGCATCACTCTGACTCCATTGAATTCACCTCAAAAAATATAGAAAGCAGAGTCAGGATAAAGGATTGTCACTCTGATTGGAGGAAACTAGAAAGTTGTGTTCCATAAGGGTAAATACTGTTATCTTAAAAATGCTTTAATAATGTGGATTTGACAACCAGAATTTCAAAATTTGTAGTTAATATCAAATTTGGGGCTGTGGCAAATACTGAGGAAGAATGCAACATAATGCAAGAAAAAAGTCAAATTTGACAGCTAATTGGCAAATGACCTTTAACTTGAAAGAGTTGCATTTTGTAGGAGAAACTTACACCTTGGAAAATAAGACACTAAACACCTGAATTGGGCAGAAGACAGAAAGGATTTAGAGATACATGTGAACAAAGCAATTAAAAATGTTAACAAAGCGCTGTAATTTATTTTAAAAAGTAGAGAATTCAAGCAAAGTGAGCTATGTTAAATTTGTGTAGGATCATAGTCAGGGGGCACTTCAGAGAAGTGTGCACAGCTCTGGTTTCTACACTATTAACAAGGATTTGAAGCACTAGATAACATCCAAAACTTTTATAAGAATATTACCAAAATAAAGAGAATACAACTCTCAAGAAGTATTGAAGAGGTTGTACCAATTTTTTTTAAGAATAAATGATTTAGAGGAGATATGACAGAGATCCCCAAAGTTATGCATGGGTTGGACAGGAGAGATACGGAGACAATGTTTTCACTTGTGGGAGAAGCCTAATTCAAAGACTATAAATATAATCCATTTTTTTAATAATCCGGTATGAAAATAAGGAATTATTCCTTTACTCAGAGAGGTTGGAATATGGAACACACTATCACAATAAATGGGTGAGGCTTAGAGATTGTTTCAGGAAGAAACTAAACAAATACATGAGAGAAGAAAAGAATGGAAGGAAATGCTGAAAGATTAGGATGAGATAGATGGAAAGGGAGGAAAACTGTATGCAGTATAATCATTAATAGAAACTAGCTGCACCAAAAAGCCCATTTGTCTACTGCATATTCTATCTAAGCATTTTCATCAATCCAAAATAGGGGCCTTACTTATCTTATGCTTTCTTTATAGGTTTTTATTACCTAGCCAAGAAAACAGACAAATAGTGGAATCGATCAGGCAAGGTACAGTGTCTGCCCTGAACTCTGTTACTTGTCTTTTCAATAACACTAACAGTTACCAGGGTGTGGAAGGTTTGAGTTATAGAGAAAGGCTGGATAGGCTGGAAATTTTTTCACTGGAGCATAGGAGCTTGAGAGATGACCTTAAAGAGGTTTATAAAATCATGAGGAGATAGCTAGGGTTAATGGTTGGTGTCCTTTCTCTTGGATGGGGGATTTCAAGAATAAGATCAACATTTTTAGTGTGAGAGGAGAGAGATTTAATAAAAACATGAAGGGAAAATTTTTTACACAGACGATGTTTTGCATGTGGAATGAACTTCCTGAGAAGCTGATGGATGTGGGCACAGTAACAACATTTAAAAGACATTATATAAGTACATGAACAGGAAAGGGTTGGAGGGATATGGGCCAAGAGGAGGCAGGTGGGACTAATTCAGTTTGGAATAATGCTCGGCATGGACTGGTTAGACCGAAAGGTTTGTTTCCATGCTGTATGACTCAATAAAAGCATTCTTTTCATTATTTCTAGGAGAAGTCTTCGCTCTACAGCAGTTAATTAAACATAAATTTGCTTTTGATGAAGCAGATGAAAGGGGATGGTTTCCACTGCATGAAGCTGCTGTTCAACCCATTCAACAAGTGCTTGAGATTGTTCTGGACTGTGAGTTAAAATTTGATACCAGGTCCTCATGTGTTGCGACATTATCAATGTCTTTCTATTACAACAAAATACATTTCTCATCGTACCATCCCATCCTTTCTTTAAGTCTTTGAATACGATTCCTTTGGTAGTCTTCAGCCTTTAATACTTTATCTAATTGTCTGTTACTGATGTGTTACAGCAAGTGAGTCTTTGGCACAAAAACAGGCGATTCAGCCAACTTGCACTGTGCCAGTGTCTAAACTCCATGGGTGGGTTAACCCATCCTTCTTCATCAATCCAACCAGCATAACCTCCCCTTCTCCCATGATATACTTCCTTAGAATTCCTTTAACCACATGCAAGGTATTCACCTCCTTATAGACTAACAGGTACCCTGGTTGCAATATAATCACTCAGGCCAAAAAGGGTTTGGACTTGAGATGTCCCTAGTTGGGTAACTTAAGGATCATATTCTGCCTTTGGGAAAGCAATAGGAATTTGATTTGAATGTGACTTTTTCCAAGCAATTCGGATAACATGTTTAATTGTATGTTTCTGTAACTGTAACCATATTGACATGCTATGGTTTTAATAAGTGCATTTGTCTATTTTCTTTCTGCTGGAATCAGAAGGAAGTTAATCACCGCCAAACTATGGTAGTTGACCCTGTTCTGAGAACTATCTTTTAAAGTACACTGGTTCCCATTCTCTCAAGCTGACCTCAGTCTATTTTCATTATTATTGGTGGGAAGCATCGTTGAATAAAAAAGCTGTTGAGTAGATAAACACATCCAGTCATTTTTCTAAATTGTTAATTGTAGCATCCTATAACACAATTTGGCAACAGAGGACAGAAGGTGGGGAGACTCCACTGACGTTGGCTGCTACAGCTGGGATATTGGGTAATGTGCAGACTCTTTTGGAGAAGCGGATCTGTCCCAATGTCGCTAACAACAGGGGAGAAACACCGTTGTTGATTGGTAAGCATAATTTTTATCTTTTTGAATACTAATGAATATTATTGAATATTAGTTTGCTTTTCCCATTCCCTCTGTTCCTGATTTCTTGCTGAGGTATTAGTTAGATGTCCGGAGAGGGAGACTTCAATCTCAAACATCTATGTATACGTATTTGGCAGAGCCGTTGGTTGATTTACGTATTGATTAAGACAGCCCGAATTCCCACAATAAATGGGTGGGCCTTATTAATGTGTGCACATCAGGGGATGCAATCATTTTAGTCTTTAATGGTAGATAGTTGGAAACAAGGTTTTCTGCCAATCTTTCATCAAAATTAGATCAGGAGAAGCAGGTGGAATTCCAGGTGGAAGTGGGGAGCTGAAATTCCCTAAACATTCAGGCTAAGCAGGTTTACAGGGTATCTGGGAATCCACTTGAGCTGATACATTGTGAGCGCTTAATAAAGCAGGTTTTTACATTGCACTGCAATCATACTCTGTATGGGCAAAACCAGTTGAGAACACTCCTTTCTGGGATTGGACTCTCACTTGAATTATGCTGCCATAATGGACCTGCAAAATATTTCATAACAGTTCCAAACTGGCACAACAAACACAGTCATATGCCAAAAAATTGTAATGTTAAGGCCAACTTTTTAAGTGAAAGCAAAATTATATTTAATGACGTACCAGTACAGATGATGATTGTTGTCAGAACATTCGCATCTTATGAGATGATAATGGTCACCCAGGAAAGTTAACAAATAGGTCATTATTATGCCTTTATCCAGAACAATTTGGCAGTTGATTACAATTCATATTCTTTGTTACAAACTCACACATATTAGAATAAAATCAGTAGCAATCATTCTGCCTGAAACCTGTTCCATTTGCTCTGTTGCTTGAAATTCCATGGGATTTTACTACAGCTGGTGGTCATTGAATAGACACCCTGTTCTAAAGATGTAGGTGTTGCATTCTCGCACCTGTCCACATCAGATTATGGTTTTAATCAACTTTGGTTGCACAATCATATAAAGATTTACATACTGTGAGTATAATTTAGAATATAACAACTGAAAAAAACACTTTGACAATAGCAACAGTGTAGAGGATGTGATTTATTCTCCAGCCTTGTTCTGAAGTCTTCGACAATTATGACACAGTGCAGGGAGAATGGTCATTTCAGTGGAGAGTTTTCAGTCTGGTTTGGATTATGGGTAAACTTGTTCTGAACACTCAAGTCTTGAAGTTTTAGAAGCGGAATAATTTGCATTGCAAATTTAGAAAAGAAAAATCAGCATATAACATTGCTTACATTTTTACATTTGATTTTGGTTTATTATTTTAAAACAAAGTTTATGGAAATAGTATGTATGACACAAACCACACATTATTATTACCTGACTCTCCATGTTGAAATCGTTTTACTGAGTATCTCAGCTTGCAATTTTCTGGCATTAAATGGTGGTGTGTTGCTATTGTGCATTTTTGGTTTCTTCAAGGGGAAGTGATCCTGATAGCATGGAGGGTAATAAAAAGCCATAAGGCAATAAACTAATTGAGGGTTGTAGTGACATCATGCAATGTAAATATGAAGCTGAAATATGATTGAAGGTGGGCTTGCTCCAGAAGTTGGACCTCTAACCATCAACCAAACACAGATGGCGTCCGCTGTCTCAAGTAATGCCTTGAAAACTAATCTTCTTTCCAGTGCAATGGATTTTATTTTAGTTGGTGCAGGAAGTGATCAAGTGTCGTTCGACAGAGATGGAAGAGTGACTTCAATCTTTGATCCATAGCCTTGCCAAATATCTGAACAGGAAGTGTCTAACAGTGTTACCATCCCCCCTCCCCCAACAGATTACAGCTGTATGAATTGGTAATCATGGATGTATTTTTGGGATTTGCATAATTTACAGGAAAATGTTGATCATAATTTACAGATTTATCCTTTATCTAATTATTGATTGGAATAGAAGATTCTGCTGATAGTCCTGGGGATTGCAATAGCATTTCTTTCAGGATGAATCTCCACATGTCCAAGTAGAGTCTTGAGCAAGAAAAAAGTTGTTTCTTTTGCTCAGCTGTTCTAACCCATAACTCTCCAACTGGTGTTCTTTCACTTATAATCATTCCTAAATCCTTGTATTCTTTTTCACTGACTTCACCAGTACAAACGGTAGAGATTACAAACAATAAATTTGTAAATTGCCCAATAGAGGGCAGCTCATTACTGTACTTTTTGTGTGGTTCAATTGCAGGCCTCTGTTTACGGATTTCAGAGATGTTGAAGGAGCCTCAGCCCTTGAGCTTGTCTGACAGGTTTGAGATTCTTGCTGACTGTATGGATGAGAGCAGGTGCTGTAGGAAGGAAGAGCCAACTGACCACAGCATTGTGGTACAGGGAGCCATTCAAGAGGATGGAGAAAAGAGAAATGTAGTTATAATCAAGGATCGTATAGTAATGAGAATAGACAGTGTTCTCTGTGATCAGGTGCCCAGTGCTCAGGTTCAGTATATCTCTTCTAGGCTACAGAGGAAGTAGGAGGGGAAAGATCTGGTTGTCATC
>JAHRHZ010000021.1:43649675-43738490 GCA_024137785.1 Ginglymostoma cirratum
GGAGGATGATGCGTTGGATCCGGAGGTTGGTGGGGTGGTATGTGAGGACGAGGGGGATTCTTTTTTGATTATTGTTGCGGGGACGGGGCGTGAGGGATGTGTTCCGGGAAATGCGGGAGACACGGTCGAGGGCGTTCTCGACCACTGTGGGGGGGAAGTTGCGGTCCTTGAAGAATGAGGACATTTGAGATGTGCGGGATTGGAAGATCTCATCCTGGGAACAGATGCGGCGGAGGCGAAGGAATTGGGAATAGGGGATGGCATTTTTGCAGGAGGGTGGGTGGGAGGAGGTGTATTCCAGTAGAAAGAGGTACTGCTGAGGGAATATGAGGAGCTTGGGGCTAAATTAAAAAGCAGAGGCAAAAATGTAATAATCTCTGAATTAATATCTGAACTACGATCAAATTGGCACAGGATCAATCAAATTAAAGAGGTAAACGCATGGTTCGAAGATTGCTGTGAGAGAAATGGGCTCGAATTCATGGGACATTGACACCAGTACTGGGGAAGAAGGGAGCTGTTCCAATGGGACTGGGCTACACCTGAATCAGTATGACCAAAGTCTGGCAAATCACATATCCAGGGTTATAAATTGGGTTTTAAACTAAATAGTGGAGGTATGGGTTCAGTTTTGTGTTACAGTTATTAAAAATAGCATGGATACTGTCCTTCCTCCTTAATCCACACACCCAATTCTGTGGGACATCTAATCAACAATGGGCATTCCTATGGAAAGCCCCAGGTTCCCATGATTTTGTGGTGATTATCAGACATTGCAGCCCCTAGGCCTCGGGATCTTTCTATGCAACCTGTCCACTTGCATTCCAAAGTTACTGGCTATACTCCTTTGGATCTGTCTCAGGCTCGATTATCTCTAAGGACAGCTTGAACTGTATTTCATGTGCTTGTTTTTATCAAGTTCAGTTGTTCCTTCTATATTTCTCACTGTCCCAGTTATGCATGTAAAAGTACAAAAGACTGTTAGTTTTAACTAATTGCTATAAGGTTAACTTCTGTTGTGAAGTTAGCTATAAAGTGTAAAATTATGTAGCTGCTTCCACTGTTAGCACTTCGCAATTAATGGGCTGTGAACAGTGTATTTTGTTTAGGGCATAAGAGAAGGTGTTTCCTAAGACTCATTAACTTTCACATCTAGGTTTGTGTTTTGTTTCCCTAATGTTTGTATTATACTTTGGTTATACGTGTATCTATCCTTTATGTTGAAAACTACTTCTATGATTATCTGAAGAATCTTTAACTAGAATCTATTTCCTAATATTGTAAGTAACTTCAAAGAAACAACTATTCACTACAAACTAACTTTAGCTGTGTTTTTGCAGCTGCTTAGGGAGTTAATTTGGCTGGTTCATGGGCTGAGACTCCCACCTGGTGTTATTCATTTACTGGGACAATCATTCTTTCATTACTGAAGCTGGAATCCATCGCTTGTCAATCCTTAGGTATCCTCTTATCAGAACTGTCTCAGATGGTTGTTTGTAGGGCCCCTTTACTGACCTTGGAGTAGTCCTGTTCAAAGATACCATTATGTTTCACTGTGTAAGCAGTCTGTTTAGTTTTGCTTAGTCTCTGACTGCCATTTTGAAAGCAGGCAATGGGCTGCTTCGTATGGGCAGGTATGGTTCACTTTGTACGGACAGGTACAGGTCACTCCCACAATTATGAAAGGGGGACAGTCAACAATAGGGTTGGGGATATTGTAGTTAAATGCAGGCAGTATACAAAACAATGAGCTTGTACTGCAGACTGAAATTGGTAGGTATGACATTGTGGGTATTACAGAAATATGGCTGCAAAGGGATACAGATTGTAGAGGTTTATAAAATCATGAGGGGTGTATGTGACCAGAATTGTGTGCCATACTCTAAAAGTGGCTTCACCAATGTCCTGTATAGCCACAACATGACGTCCCAACTCCTCAGCCTCTATAAGGTCACTCCTCAGCCTTCGATGCTCCAGGGGAGAAAAGCCCCAGCCTATTCAGTCTCTCCCTGTTGCTCAAACCCTCCAGTCCCAGCAACATCCGTGTAAATCTTTTCTGCACACCTCAAACTTAACAAAATCCTTCCTATGGAAGGACAACCAGAATTGTATGCAGAGAACTGCAGCAGGTTTGTCAAGCACAACTTGCTGTTCATGAGACCATGCTAACACTGGTGAATTGAACTTTGCTTTTCCAAGTGTTCAGTTATCTCCTCATTTTTGATTGACTCTAGCAACTTCCCCACCAGGCCCATATCATAACCTTTGTCCAACACTATAACTCGTAAATAATTCTGCCTTCACTCTTTCAATCCAAATTTGAAACTCTAGCCATTTCAGGATTCTAGCTATTGCTATTAATCTAAGGCTTTGCTGTCATTTTCTGATATCATTAAGTTTCTTGAAGTGTGATGCAACCTGGTCGTCCATTAGGAAACCTCTACATATTTATTCAGTGTCAATTTATATTTCAGTTGTTAGTTTATTTGAACAAAATGTTTAAATTTATTCTTGTGTTCCTGTCTGCTATATACTTCTAAGCTGTGAAGAAGAATTCGCTTGAGATGGTGTCAGTGCTGCTACAACATGGGGCACTTATAAATCGGCCCTGTGTGAGAAGATGGACAGCAATGCATGAAGCAGCCAAACAGGGGCATGATGACATGATGGCTCTACTGCTGAGGAACAATGGAAGTGTTAATCAGAAGGATGGATACGGAGTAACTCCTGTTGCCACTGCTGCTGCATTTGGACACTGCAGTGTACTGGAGCATCTAATTCATAAAGGTACTATCAGAAAGTGGCATTTACATTATTGTGGCCAACAGAAGACCACATGGAGCAGGAGCAGGCCCCTTGAGCCTATCCCGTAGCCCTTGATTGCCTTATTTTCTACAAATATAGTAATCACAGTCTTAAATATCTTTAATAAACTCAGAATTCACAGTCTTGTGAGGTAGAAAATGTCCAAATCCATAACCCTCGAATTTCAGCTCACCTTGGTCCTAAATGGCTGACCCTGTATTCTGAAGCAATGACCATTCAATCAAGATTCACCAGCCGGAAAGAAGAACTTCTCAGCATCTACCCTGTCAACATCTCATAGAATTTCAATAATACCACCTCCTGTGCTTCTAAGCTTGAGAAAGCAGAAGCTTATTAGCTCCTTATATTCCTGGAATCAATCTAGTGAACATCTAGGAAGTTGACTATTATTCTGGTTACATATTTCAATCTGGAATGCAATATTTTGTCTGTAGGAGGTGATATTCATGTTCAAGCAGACGATGGAGCCTCAGTGTTGTTTGAAGCAGCTGAAGGTGGAAATCCAGATTGTGTCACCGTCCTGCTAGAGTATGGGGCCAATCCCAATGAAGCAGATAACTCAGGCCATCTTCCAATTCACAGAGCAGCACAGAAGGGGCATTACTTGTGAGTAATAGAACAACTCTTTATTGTACCATGCATTGAAACCAATACCTTGCTTTGATTTGGCTAATAACTAATTAGTTAAATGCATATTTGGTGGATCTTTGCTATCTTAATTCTATGAGAGGCTAAGCCATACAAATCAATTAGATTCCAGACTTGGTCAGTGCTGAGTTAACTGATAGAACTCCTATAGTTGGCCTCTGTTCCCCTGGGGTACGGATCTGTAATACAGCATGACTCCTTGGTCAATAACCTTTGGAACTTGCTGTAAATGTTTTTATTGGGTGAAGACAGTACTGAGCTTTACTTGATGCCTTACAATCAAAAATCTAACCAGTCATCACTGGTCCATCCCTTTTCCAATGATCAAATGTAAACTGATGGGGCAGTAATTCAGCAGGTTGGATTTGTCTTGCTTTGGCTGCATAGAACATACCTGGGAAATTTTCCACATTGCCAGGAAGATACCATGCTGTAGCTATACTGAAACAGGTTACCTAGGGACAGGTCAAATTATGGCCCAATTCTTCAGTACTATTGGGCAAATATTGTCAGGGTTCATAGTCTTTGCCAGTGTCTTCAACTTATTTCTTGACATCATGTGGAGTGAAGCAAATTGGCTTAACATTGGCCTCTATGATTCTGAAGACCCCTGGAGGATGTCAACATTAAATATCTGCTTGGTACTTCTGGCTGAAGATGTTTGTCAATACTTCAGGCTAGGTGTTTTACACTGACTGGGCCCCTCCACTGTTGGGGATGAGAATATTTGTGCAGCCTCCTCCAGTAATTTTTTCAATTGTCCACCACTATTCATGACTGGATATGGCAGGGTTGCAGAGCTTAGATCCGAACTGTTTGATGTGGGAATGCTTAGCCCTGTCTATTGCATGCTGCTTCGCCTGCTTGGCATGCAATAAGTCCTGTGTTCTGGCTTCACCAGATTGCCACTTCAGTTTTAGTTATGTCTGCTGCTGCACCTGGCATGTTCAACTGCAGTCTTCATCAGACCAGCAGCGTTGAGCATTTGGAATGATTGTAACGGTAGAGTTGGGGATATGCCAGGTCATGAGGTTACAGATTGTGGTTGAATACAATTCTGCTACTGCTGGTGCCCCACGGTGCCTCATAGATGCCAAGTCTTCAATTGCTGAATCAGCATGGTGATAGCACCACACGACACAATGGAGGATATGTTTATTGTAATGGGGGGGACCTCATTTCTGCAAGGACTGTGCTATGGTCACTCCTACAGATACTATCATTGACAGATTCTTCTGCTATAGTTAGAATGGTGAGGGTGAGGTCAAGTATACTTATTCATTTTGTTAGTTCCCTCACTATCCGCTGCGGGCCTAGTCTAGCAACTATGTCCTTTAGGACTCAGCGATCTTGGTTAGTAGTCATGTTACTGAGCCACTCTTCATTGAAATTCCCTACCCAGAGAACATTCTGTGCCCTTGCTGTCCTCAGTGCTTTCTCCAAGTGATATTCAACGTGTAGGAGAAGTTATTCCTCAGCTGAGGGGTGTTGTAGATAATAATCAGCAGACGATTTTGGTGTCCATGTTTGACAGGATTCTGTGGGACTACTTGGGGTCCAGAATCAAAGCTGGGGACTGTAAGGGCAAGTCCCTCCCTTGCTGTGCTACCATTTCTAGTGAGTCTGTCCTAACGATGGGACAAGACATACCCAGTATGGTGTTGAGTGGGCATTGTTTGCATGGTTTGATGCCTTGAGAATGACTGCATCCAGTTTTCCTTTGAGTTGTTGTGTGACACCTCTCCCAATTTTGACAATTCTAAGTCCCATATGTTCATGAGGAAGACTTTACTTTTGTTGTTTCCAGTGCTTTGGTCAAAGATGGATGATCCATCTAATTTAATTCCTTTTATCAGACTTTATGATGATAGTAAGACAATTGAGTTAGTTGCTAGGCCATTTCAAAGACCATTTTAGTCCATATTGAATTAGACCATTTTCTTCTCATTTTATAAAAATATAGTGAATCTGCTTCACATTTTGAACCAAAGATGAGCCAGTGTCGTCTTGCACCATTTTTGCTGCAATAATATCATTAATTTTCTAATTTGTTTCAGTGCAGATTTTGGAAAACCAGGATAAAACAACTTGCTTTTTTTTTTAATAAAACAGGACCAGTTAAATTTGCTTTGATGCTGCTTCACCTATTCTTAATGTGTGCTTTCTAAGAAGTGCTTTGAATCAAAGTCTTGCCCAAGTTAATTTGATCAGACTGTATCTGAGGCCATGGCAGAAGGCTGCTCAGCTGGCCAGGACCTCATAACTGTGGGCGCTGTGAGCTGAGAACAGCCAAGGACATTGGAATGAAGGTCAACTAATCACTAATCCGTTGAGTACATACACCTATTTATATCCAAATTATACAGTGCATTTCATGCCTCACATAACAAAGCAAATTGAGCTTTAGTATTCTTCTGTCCTGGGTTTTTTGGGTAAAATTTTAAACAATCCTACTGGATGCACAATTTTACTTCTTCTATCATGGGATTGGGGCACGATTGGCAAGGCATTTGTTACCATTTGTAACTGGCCTTGGACTGAGTGGTTTGCCAGGCAATTTCAGAGGGTAGTTAAGAGTTCACCACTTTGCTGTTGTTCTGGAGTCACATGTAAGCAAAACCCAGTTAAGAATGACAGGTTTTCTTCCCTGAACATTTCTATGACAATTGATGATAGTTTCATGGTTACCTTCACTGAGACTAACTTTACAATATATTGATTGAATTTAAATTTTATCAGCTACCTGTGTGTGATCTGAGCCCATGTCCCCAGAGCATTTAGCCAGGACTTCTAGATTACTATTTCATTGACATTATCAGGATGTTACCATCTGCCCTTCCATACAGTCCTTACTCAGGCAAAGTCCACAGGGTTGGGTTAGATGCTGGTTTTATATTTCACTCAGTATTGCTTTATTGACTTTAACAAAGAGTAAAACCAGGCAGCATTCCACTCAATCCCCTTAGTTTCCTGACTGATATGTTAGTTTAAAATTGCTCCCAAGTATTTTACCACAAAATAATGCGGTTTTGAATCAGGAAACAGTGTTTGTGGACTCCTTGACTTCCTGATACATTGATCTCAATATGTTTGGAGACCTGTCATTAACCCTCTATTCATTCTACTATATAGAAGGGCGCACAGAAGAAAAGAACACCTTGAGAAAGGGAACACTGTTAGTCTGATCATCTTTACTCAGAACACAACACCATTGGTCTTACAGTCACCAACAATACCAACATATCTTTCTCATGTGATGTACATGTTGGAATGGGAAGAAATTAAGGCAATATAAACCTCAACTCTTTGAAATAAATAAAAATTGGTTCGGGACACAGTCATATAACAGTATTTGTATCAAGTAGCATCACATAATATAGCTTGTGTGCTCTCTATCACTTGATCTCTAAATTAAGATTATTACCATCATTCTACCATGAAGTCCCATTTTTAAAAGGATTTGTTGTCCCTTTTGACAGATATTTCATTTGTCTTGGGGTTAATTCCTTCCCTAACAATGAGTATAGGAGGGTCATAGACACTTTGTGAGTCACATGTTGTCAATGAGCGCGTGTGTACACTGAGCAACCAATAGAAATTTGTAGGTCAACAAACAATTGAAAATACTAAAAAAGCACTAATTTAGTTCAAGGGTATAGAATCTAAAAGTAGTGTCAAGACATGCTTTTGAGTGCTATGTACATGTCTGGCCTACATACTATGAAGAAATGGACATAGAAGGCATTCAAAGTACTAAAGAAATTTACAAGGATGCGATGAGGACTGAGAGATTATCATGATCATGACAGGTTGAAGATGATGGGCATACTTTTCTTCAGCAGAAACTTGATGGAGATCTTAAAATGTTATGAATGGTTTGAACTGGCTGGAGTAGATATGAAATGTTTCTGCTTCTTGGAGAGTGCAAAAGTAGGGGTCATGATTACAAGAAAGTTACTGATTAAAACAACAGAGAATCAGGAAGTGGGTAAAATGTGGAAATCAACCACAGGTAGAGGTTGAAGTGAATAGCTTAGACTTGTCTCGTTGCCTTTTGAAAGTATCTATGAGAGAAAGGGGAACAGAAAGTTTTATTGGAAGGTTGAGATGAGATTGATGGAACAAGAGGAAACTTGTATGTGAGCTATAAATACCAGCATAGACTAGTTGGGCTGAATAGTCTATCCTTGTGCTGTATATTTTATGTAATTCATGTATTGTTAAGGTATCATTTGCAGTCAGTTATTAGGGAACTCCAGTGATATTGAAAAAGTTATTTCCTGAATTCTTTCTGCAAGATTGAACTCTAATCCATTTGTAAACATGGGCATAATGCTATGTATTTTCTTTGTAGGGCTTTGAAGCTTCTTATTCTCGTTACTAGGAAATCTGCAATAAGGAGAAGTGGGATAAGTCCAATTCATTCAGCTGCTGACGGAGGCAGCGCCCAGTGCCTCGAATTATTGATTGAAAGTGGATTTGATGTTAATGCGCTTTTAGATGAAGAAATATCTGAAAGCTATGACGACAAGCGGAGAACCGCCCTGTTTATTGCCGTATCAAATAATGATGTTGCATGTACTGAACTCCTGCTTAAAGGAGGTGCATTACCAAACAGAGATCCATTGTCGAGCCTCCTTGTTGCAGTCAGAGCAGGGAATCATGAACTGGTGAATTTGCTTCTACACCATGGTGCCAATGTGAACAGCTACTTCCTACTGATTAATGACACTCACTTTCCTACTGCTATCCAGTATGCTGTAAATGATGAAATGATGTTGAGACTCTTGCTCAATAATGGCTACAATGTGCAGATTTGTTTTGATTGCGTGCACTCTGACAACTTTGGAAGGTTTCTTCCCTGGCCTATGGTTGAACCAAAGTCCTACATTACCTCAGTAAGTGACCCACTCTTGATTTGTACTGCACGTGGAAATAACCCTTTATAATGAGTTGATTTGGCTATGTAAATGCATGCAACAATACCAGTCAATGGTGTCCAACTTTGAAATAATTTGATGCACATGAAGTGTTTGAGAAGTTTTTGAGATGTGATAAGATCAAAGGAAAAAAAAATTAGCTGACATTTGGATTACACTTTTCACAACCTAGAATGTCCCAAAATGTCTTACAGCCTACAAAGTCTTTTTGAAAGGTACTTAATGTTGTAGTTTAAGAAACAAAGCAACCTGCGATGAGACATACATTAATTAAAATATTTGATTAGTCTTAGTTGAGGGTTAAAATTTGGCCAGGTCACCAGGAAGGATTCCCTGCACCTATAACAATAAAGTGGGATCCTTTCTATTTGCCTGAAATGGAAGGTAAGTACCTTTTCCTATATTACAGCTCAGCTTCAGTACTGAACTGAATGTCAGTCTAGAATACATGCTCATTGTCTTTCAATTAGTGCTTGAAGTCAGAAACTTACAAATCAGGTGAGCATGTGACCACCAAACCAAGGCAACAAACAACTAATAAATTTGATCAGGCAATACACTATCAATTAACTGATGTTGCTCATGTCTCCTGGATAGTTTGGAAAGAGCCAGGAACGGAAATGATCAGGATTGTGCTTATATGGACTGCTGCTGGCTGTAGCTGACTGCACCTTAGCCTCACTGGTGAAGCTGTTTTTGTGAAGGCAGGTTTCCTCAGACATTGTCACTTAGATATGCTTCAGCTTGTATTTGTCACTAAATAGGTGAGGGTGGGCATTGCCAGTGTGCATTGGTGAATTTAACTTGGCTCATATTTCCCTAATGTATTGATTTATTTTTGTTGTGTAACGAGGTAGGATTAATTAATATTCTTGCAAAGAAAGGTTCCCTGGGGAAGAATGATCATAATATGGAAGCATTTCATAATAACTTTGACAGTGATCTATTTATGCAAATTCAAATTAAGCTAACTTCAGAAGTATCTAGAATGAGTTTGCTAAGGTAGCTTGGGAAATTAGATTGAATGATATGTTCGCCATGACAATGAATCACATAAATAATCCATCATTCTCACTGAATGCAAGGGTGATACAGCCATGGTTAAGTAGAGGAGTTAAAGGGAGTATTAAATCAAAAGACATTTTGCAATGTTGCCAAAAAAGGATAGAAAATGTCCAGATCGCAGTTAGCTAAAGTCAACAATGGATGAACAAGAAATTGAACGAGAGATGAAGAATATGAGAATAAACTGGCAAGAAATACATAAACTGTTAATGGCTTTTATAAGCATGTAAAACGAAAGAGATTAGTGAAAATCTCTCAAAGGCAGGGATAGGAGGAACTACAATGGAGAACAATGAAATGTAGAGATGTTAAACAAATATTTTGAGTCTGTCCTCATTGTAGAAAGCATGAAGGGGATAAAATTCAAGCAGGTCTGAAAACAGCGCCATTCCTGATTAACCAGTGCTCATTGTTTCCAGTGTAGTCAGCCAACAAACTGTGCTAGCTGCTCATTTCCAAGATTACACTGTGCAGCTCACACTAAGCACATTGTTGAGTAGTTGCACCAATAAGCAGAAGTGCAAAATTATGAGAGGCTAACACAATTCAGTTTACCCTTTACAATTTGAAGCCAGTTTGTGCCTCTGAGAGGAGATGGACATTTCGACTGGAAGGCATGCTGGAAGCGGTTGGGAAAGAGTTTGTAACTTGCAGGAAGAGTGATGGTGCAACAGGGGATTCAGAGGCCTCCAAGGTTCTCTGACACAGCTGTGAAGACCTTAGTGTGGAAGGAGGACAGGCAAACAGAAGTCCTCTATCCACAAAGGGACAATAGGCCCTCTATGCCGACACCGTGGAGGGTAGTGGAACAGATAGATGCCACGGTCAATGCCAGCAGTGTAGTCCGGAGCATCTGGGTGCAGTGCTGCAACAGGTTCATGAGTTCTCAAGATCAATGTGTGCATCTCCCAATCCCAAATCTCACCAATGATGTCAGTAACTGCACACTCTGCTCACACACACCTCATCGCTCAGCTCCTAAAAGTCTCCACCAACGTGGACTCCGATCTTACATTCACAGCTTCATCTCACCCTCATGCACTTCACACTACTGCAAACCTCATATCAACATCCTACAACTTGCACACTGTGTCCATAACAGCCAGGTCACCCAAGCACCACACTCACTGACACTTATCTCTCTATTGCAGGACAAGGTGGTGTATAATTGAACCAGCAGGTAACGGACTTGCCTGCATTTTCCCTTCCTGATGGAGGTGATGATACTGACCACCATCGGAGCAGTCAGGTGTAGCCAGTAGTGGGGCTGAAACCATGGAAAATTATGGTATGCTTATACCTAATCTTCTTTCTCACATTCACCCCCACAACCTCCCCTTCCTCTAGTAATCTCCAGATTTTCATATTCCAGGTGATGTAAGCATCAAGTACTCCCCAGTCTACACTCCCCACACGACATTCCATCCTTGTGACTTTCTGCTTTCAGCTGTCCAAGCCAGGTTAGGCAGTGGCAGGAGAAAAAAATGTGGAAGAGCAAGAAGATAGCGATGAAGATGAAACTCCAGCATTTGCACTGTAACTCACTGCCATCAGCACAGATACTGGCACTTTAGCTCAGAAGCAGGACCTGTGCAACTGAGATACTGGGCTCGAGTGGCCTGCAACCAGGGAAAGGGGCAAGTACAGTACAAGCACAAGCTTGACAAGGGGTAAGGTCACGCATGGGTTTTGCTGCAGTCAGGTGAAGAACCTTTTTGGGGGTGGCAAGCAAGTAAAGGATTGATGGGGATACAGCTGGAAAGACTAGGTACATTAGTAGGCCTGCCCGAAGTATGGTGGTCAGTGTCAAGGATCTCGCAGAACATACAACATAGAACAGTACAGCACAGTACAGGCCCTTCGGCCCACGATGTTGTGCCGAACTTTTACCCTAATCCTAAGGTGTATCTAACCTCCACCCCTACCTTATACTATCATCCATATGCCTATCTAATAGCCACTTAAATGCCCCTAATGAGGCCACCTCCACTACCCTCTCCGGCAATGCATTCCACGCCCCCACCACTCTCTGACTAAAGAACCTACCTCTGACATCTCCCCTATATCTACCTCCACTCATTTTAAAACTATGCCCCCTCGTAATAGCTACCTCCACCCTAGGAAAAAGTCTCTGGCTGTCCACTCTATCTATACCTCTGATCATTTTGTACACCTCTACCAAGTCACCTCTCATTCTTGGTCGTTCTAAAGAGAAAAGCCTTACCTCTCTCAACCTTTCCTCATAAGACCTTCCCTCCATTCCAGGCAACATCCTGGTAAATCTCCTCTGCACCTTTTCCGACGCTTCCGCATCTTTCCTGTAATGAGGCAACCAGAACTGGACACAATACTCCAGATGTGGCCGAACGGGGCTTTTGGATAGCTGGAGCATAACTTCACGGCTCTTGAACTCAATCCCTCTATTAATGAAAGCTAACACACCATACGCCTTCTTAACAACTCTATCCACCTGGGTGGCAGCTTTCAGGGAACTGTGGACATGAACCCCAAGATTCCTCTGCTCCTCCACACTGCCAAGAATCTTTCCCTTAACCCTGTATTCTGCTTTCAAGTTTGTCCTTCCAACATGAATCACCTCACACTTTTCAGGGTTAAACTCCATCTACTACTTCTCGGCCCAGCTCTGCATCCTATCAATGTCTCTTTGTAACCTAGAACAGCCCTCTGCACTATCCAAACCTCGACCCACCTTCTTACTAATCACTCTTCCACTCCTTCATCCAAATCATTTCAAAAATAGAAGAGGACCCAGAACAGATCCTTGTGGTACACCACTCGTAACTGAGCACCATGTTGAATATCTTCCATCCACTACCACCCTTTGTCTTCTAAGGGTCAGCCAATTCTGAATCCAATCTGCCACATTTCCCCCTATCCCATGCCTCCTTACCTTCTGCATAAGCCTCCTGCCATGGCAAACCTTATCAAACGCCTTACTTAAATCCATGTATACCACATCCACTGCTCTACCTTCATCCACGTGTTTGGTCACCTCTTCAAAGAATTCAATAAGGTTTGTGAGGCATGATCTACCCCTCACAAATTCATGCTGACTATCACAAATCAAACTGTGCCTTTCCAAGTGATCATAAATCCTACCTCTCAGAGCCCTTTCCAATAATTTGCCCACCACTGACGTAAGACTAACTGGCCTGTAATTTCCAGGATTATCCCTATTCCCTTTTTTGAAAAAGGGAATGATATTTGCCTCTCTCCAATCTTCCAGCACTATACCTGTGGTCAGTGAGGATGAAAAGATCATCGCCAAAGGCCCTGTGATCTCTTCCCTTGCTTCCCATAGATTCCATCAGGTCCGGGGGACTTATCTATCTTCAATTTCCTCAAAATTCCTAGTACATCTTCCTTACTAACATCCACCTCCTCCAGCCTACCAGCCTGTTTCACACTGTCCTCCTCTACAACCAGGTCCCTCTCAGTTGTAAATACCAAAGAAAGGTATTCATTAAGGACCTCTCCTATCTCTTTAGGCTCCGTGCACAAATTCCCTTCACAATCCTTGATCGGCCCTACCCTTTCTCTGGTCATTCTC
This sequence comes from Ginglymostoma cirratum, assembly GCA_024137785.1. Taxonomy (NCBI): domain Eukaryota; kingdom Metazoa; phylum Chordata; class Chondrichthyes; order Orectolobiformes; family Ginglymostomatidae; genus Ginglymostoma; species Ginglymostoma cirratum. The sequence goes on from JAHRHZ010000021.1 coordinate 43,662,726, forward strand.
TTATTCCTTTCGTACGTGTAAAAAGCCTTGGAGTTTTCCTTGATCGTATCTGCCAAGGTTTTCTCATGCCCCCTTATAGCTCTCCTAAGCCCTTTCTTCAGCTCCTTCCTGGATAACTTGTATCCCTCTAGAGCCTTTTCCGTTTCTTGTTTCCTAAACCTTATATAAGCATCCATCTTCCTCTTAACCAGTCGTTCAACCTCTCTTCAGAGCCAAGGATCCCTCACTTGACCGCACCTTCCCTGCCTGCTAGGGACAAACATATCGAGCACACATGGTATGCATTCCTTAAGCAATCTCCATATTTCAATAGTGCTCTTCCCTGACAGCATCTGTTCCCATTTTATGTTACCCAGTTCTTGCCTAACAGAATTGTAATTACCCTTCCCCCAATTATAAATCTTACCCTGCTGTATGTGCCTATCCTCTTCCATGACTATTGTAAAAGTAACAGAGTTATGATCGCTACCGCCAAAATGCTCTCCTACCAACAGGTCTAACACTTGGCCCGGTTCATTGCCATGCACCAAATCCAAAGTGGCCTCTGCTCGTGTTGGTCTATCTACGTACTGTGTCAGGAATCCTTCGTGAACACACTGGACAAAATCTGCTCCATCTAAACTATTACAACTAAAAAGTTTCCAATCAATATTTGGAAAGTTGAAGTCGCCCATGACTACAACCCTGTGACTTCTGCACCTTTCCAGTATCTGCCTCCCAATCCGCTCCTCCACTTCTTTGCAACTATTAGGGGGTCTGTAAAAAAAACCCCAACAAAGTGACTGCTCCTTTCTTGTTCCTGACCTCAACCCAACTGACTCTGGAGACATATCATTCTTGAACTGCCTTTCAGTAGCTGCTATACTAGCTCTGACTAGCAATGCCACTCCCCCACCTCTTTTATCACCCTCCCTATTTCTTTTAAAGCATTTAAATCCCGGAACTTCCAACAACCATTCCTGTCCCTGAGTTACCCAAGTTTCTGTAATGGCCACAACATCGTAGTTCCAAGTACTGACCCATGCTCTAAGCTCATGCGCCTTATTTCTGATACTTCTAGCATTGAAGTATACACACTTCAAACCATCCCTGTGTCCACAATTACGCTTCGTCGACCGCATTTCTTTATTAACAACCTCACTCCCTGTTGTGTCTGTTGGAAGGCTGAATACCCCATCATCTGAATTACAAATCCAGTTCCCCACCCCTTGCCAATCTAGTTTAAACCATCCCGTATAGCTGGAGCAAACCTTCCCCCAGGATATTTGTGCCCTTCTGGTTCAGGTGTAACCTGTCCTTACTGTACAGGCCCCACCTTCCCCAGAATGTGCTCCAATTATCCACATAATGGAAGCCCTCCCTCCTACACAGCCCTGCAGCCACATGTTTAGCTGCACTCTCTCCCTATTTCTTACCTCGTTATCACGTGGCACTGGTAGTAATCCAGAGATAGCTACCCTGTTTGTCCTGGACTTCAGCTTCCAACCTAACTCCCTGTACTCGTTTTTCACATTCTCAGTCCTTTTTCTATCTCTGTCATTGGTACTGATGTGTACCATGACTGCTGGTTGCTCACCCTCCCCCTTAAGGATCTTGAAGACACGATCCGAGACATCACGGACCCTGGCATCTGGGAGGCAACATACCATCCATTCATCTTGTTCGTGTGCACAGAATCCCCCACTACAATTGCTCTCCTATTCTCACCCCTTCCCTTCCGTGCCAGAGGGCCAGGCTCAGTGCCAGAGACCTGTCCGCTATGGTCTTCTCCTGGTAGGTTGTCCCCCCCAACTGTATCCAAAACGGTATACTTATTATTGAGGGGAATGGCCACAGGGGATCTCTGCACTGTCTGCCTATTCCCTTTTCCCTTCCTGACAGTCACGCAGCTACCTGTTTCCTGTACCTTGGGTGTGACCACCACCTTATAACTCCTCTCTATCACTCCCTCAGCCTCCCGAATGATCCAGAGTTCATCCAGCTCCAGCTCCAGCTCCAGTTCCCTAACACGGTTTTTGAGGAGCTGGAGTTGGGTGCACTTCTCGCAGGTGAAGTCAGAGGGGACACCAGCAGTGACCCTTACCTCCCACATCCTTCAAGAGGAGCATGCAACTGCCCTAGCTTCCATTCCCTCTACTGTAGATTTCCAGAAGAATTAAAAAAAGTCTCGGCTCCAACTACACACATAAATTTATATAGAGCTTGGAACCCATCTTCTGCAGCAAGGAAATGGTGGATCATTCCAGTACCACAATCTGGAAATCAATATTTTTTTGATCTGAATGTCCCAGAATGCATTGCAGCACAAGCAGAAAGCACCCAAGTATGAGTTCTGCAGGAAAGCTCAGTGTACTATCATTGAAGGTTATTGTCCTGTCATTGTGCTAACAATACTGTCTTCACGGTTGCAGGTCACAGTCTTCAAAGAATCTTGTTGTGACTCATAGCAGCCCAACAGTCTGTTCTCCAGAATATTGTTAGACTTGTTAAAATGTGCCTTGAAGGGTTGGCATGAGTTCCCTGGATCCTGATCCTGTTGTACTCTCAGGATGACAACATTCATTCTCTCACCGTGGCTGCTTGCTAGTGTCCTTGCTGTTGCCTGCCTGCCTGCCAGTCCAGATTGCAACCACACATGCCAAGAAAGTGCACTCTGAAGCCAAGCCTTTTAGGCCAGAGCTGCATGAAATTACCCAATAAGACCATCTGCAGTCTCCCCTATTGAAAATCAGCAGCCTTCAACCAGCCACAATACAACTGCTCAGGTAGCACCATGTAGGATCACTGGGATAGGCAAAAACTTTTAAATGACGGGCACTGAGGGAATGAAGAAAGGCCATTAATGTACACTTCTATGGGAAACTGGATAGTTTGTTTGACAAAGTTGATTTAGAATGTTTGTTTTGTGACTGACTTCTATGACTGTGTTATATTGTGGTCATGTGTAACAGCTAATGGGAAATTGGGATTGCTTTCATGAGTATCTGTGCAATTAAATAAGATTATCTCAGTCCAGCTGGAAAGGGGACTATGGCCATTGCCTCCTGCATTCCTCCAGTTCTTTGTTTTCCTCTCCTTTAGCTGTTTGCCAGGCAAGGGCTGTTCCTCTCGTGACAGTATACAGAGTGCAGCAGACAACAGCAAATCGTAGCATGAGTACTGTAGGGCTCAGCTGAGCGAGCCAGGCAGTAAATGTCATGTTTACACATTCCAGTAGTCTATTGAATGAGATTTTGTGTGGGAGCATGACTCTGGTTTTGTACATCTTATGCACGTATAGGTAGGTTAAGCAGTGGAGTCATGAGCCAACTGGCTAGTGGATAGCCTTTGTCAGCCAGGAGCCTAAGTCTGGTTAGTCAAATGCTTACAAAGATAGTAAGAACTGCCGATGCTGGAGAATCTGAGATAACCAGGTATAGAGCTGGATGAACACAGCAGGCCAAGCAGCATCAGAGGAGCAGGAAAGCCGACGTTTCGGGTCTAGACCCTTCTTCAGAAATGGGGGAGGGGAAGGGGATTCTGAAATAAATAGGGAGAAAGGGGGAGGTGGATAGAAGATAGTTAAAGGAGAAGATAGGTGAAGAGGAGACGGACAGGTCAAGGAGGCGGGGATGGAGCCAGTAAAGGTGAGTGTAGGTGGGGAGTTAGGGAGGGGATAGGTCGGTCCAGGGAGGACAGACAGGTCAAGGAGGCGGGATAAGGCTAGTAGGTAGGAGATGGGGGTGGGGCTTGAGGTGGGAGGAGGGGATAGGTGGGAGGAAGGACGGGTTAGGGAGGCAGGGACGAGCTGGGCAGGTTTTGGGATGCGGTCGGGGAGGGGAGATTTTGAAGCTTGTGAAGTCCACATTGATACCATTGGGCTGCAGGGTTCCCAAGTGAGATGCTGTTCCTGCAACCTTCGCGTAGCATCGTTATGGCACTGCAGGAGGCCCAGGATGGACATGTCGTCCAAGGAGTGGGAGTTGTCTGTTGCAGGTGCAGTTGTTTGTTGCCATCTGAGCGTAGGTGTTCCACAAAGCGGTCCCCAAGCCTTCGCTTCATCTTCTATCCATCTTCTATCCGCCTCCCCCTCTCTCCCTATTTATTTGAGAATCCCTTTTCCCTCCCCCATTTCTGAAGAAGGTCTAGACCCGAAACGTCAGCTTTCCTGCTCCTCTGATGCTGCTTGGCCTGCTGTGTTCATCCAGCTCTACACCTTGTTGTCTTAGTCAAATGCTGATAGCATAAGAGACTGGCCCAGAATAAAAGCACTGTGACTGTTTCCAGGTGAGCAGGCATTGACTTGTACAGTGTTCGAGATTAACTCACATCACTTAACCATCGAGGGAATAGATCCTTTTGATTTTACAGCGCATCACTGAATTTATGTTCAACTTTGTAAAGCAAGATGTGCAGTCAGTGAGAATGGGCATCTTGCACTATGGGGAAGTCCACTAAAATTGCGTGCTTGTTCCATTTTATTTCTCTGGAAAGAGTGGATGCAATGTAATCTCTTCTTTGTGCGTACAGCACATTAGTGACCTGCCTAATACAATTCTTGAAGTGAGAACTAAAGATTCCACCACGTGCCATATCACTCACTGTGTATTGCACTGATTTTCAGCAACAGTACAAATCTTGAAATATTGCTAATAACTCAGCCATAGACAGTAGAAATCAATCAGCAAATAGCCTGAAACTAGTTCTGCCTTCACAGAGCACTTTTGGACAGTGTATGCTGCTGAGGAATGGTTGTTCAACTATGTTGGATTAAGACAGGGCATAAACTGGATCATTCAGGTTGAAAGTGACACTCCCAGAGTCAAATAACCATGACTCAGTTGACTGATGAAGGGTCTAGGCCCGAAACGTCAAGCTTTCCTGCTCCTATGATGCTGCTTGGCCTGGTGTGTTCATCCAGCTCCACACCTTGTTATCTCGGATTCTCCAGCATCTGCAGTACCTATTATCTCTGATACAATTTTAACTCCACTGCGAAGCCTCTTCTAAGGATGCCTACCCTGAAGAAGTTACCTTCCTCCCTGCGGACAAACCTCAGGCATTTCTGATGAAGGGTCTAGGCCCGAAACATCAAGCTTTCCTGCTCCTATGATGCTGCTTGACCTGCTGTGTTAATCCAGCTCCACACCTTGTTATCTCAGTTGACTGCTTGACTGGTCTGTGATGCAGAGTGAAGCCAATAGTGTGGGTTCAATTTTTGCACTGGTTGAGGTAAGTATGAAGGACTTTCTTTCTCTACCTCTCCCCTCACCTGAGGTGTGGTGAGTCCCAGGTTAAACAACCAGTCCTCCGGGAGTATGGAGATTTTATATTTACCTTTACAAACTGAGCCACATGAACTAGTGACCTACTCCAGACACTTGGCTGTAACACCCACGCTAACAACATCACCAAGATGATATCAGCACAATTGCCACAAAAAATATGCATATGCAGCAAACAAACATTTAGTACCTAAAACAACATCCATAATGCTAAATTTAGGGGTTCTATGCAAATCAATTTTTTAAGCATGCTGAGAACATGCCTAAAACGCTGGGGAAACGTCTGATGAGTGTGAGAAACCCAAAGTAGCATTAGTAAAAATAAAGTGCTGGAGAAATTAATAGAAATAAAACTGAACAAATCCCTGGACTCTTTCGTATTCCCTCTAGGGTTTTAAAAGAGTTGTCTGCAGAGATAGTGAATGAATTCGTTTTGATCTTCGAGAATTGACAAAAAGGAGGGCAAGAAGAAACAGGGAACAATAGGCCAATTAATCTGACATCAGCAGTAGAAAAGTGAGAAAGTCTATCATCTAGTAAAAGACCCAGTAACATGGCACTAGGAATATCGTTACATGATAAGACAAAGTCAACAGGTTTTGTGAAAGGGTAATCAACAATTCTGTTATGGTTTGTTTTTTGACAATGTATTTAGCAATGTAGGGAATGGGAAACCAGTAGATACAATATATTTAAGTTTTGAGGAGGCATTTGATAAAATTCCATGAGAAAGATTGTTGCACAGTTTAGGGACTACTGGTAATGTATTAGAATGGATTAGGGATTGATTACCAGGTAGGAAACAGTAAATAGAATGAATAGTTCATTTTCAGGACAGTGGGATGTACCTTACTGAGTACCATATGGATCAGTACTTGGGTCTTAACTGATTATTGTGAATATTAGTGACTTAGGTGAGGGGACTGGTTGTGGTAATCGACATTTGTAGGAAAATAGGTGGGAAAGTAAGCTCTGAGCAGGAGGTGAAAAGCTGAAAAGGGATATAAGTTGATTAGGGAATTGGGGAAGAAGGTGACTAATGTGGCAAAGTGTAAAATTATCCACTTTTCAAAGATAAGAGACTAATATATATTGAATTCAAAGGGATTTGAGGCTGTTATACAGGAATTACAGAAAGTTAACAGACTGGGCTAGGGATGATCAGAAAAACGAATGGAATGCTCGCACTTATTACAAAGGGGTTTCAATAAAAGAAGGGAGCAATTCTTGCTGCAACCATTGGTCAGAACTGACTGAAGTATAGTGCACTTGCCTTTGACAGGATACAACTAAGGACGAGGAAACTGGTTCCTGGGATAAAAGGTACTGCAGATGCTGGAGAATCCGAGATAACAAGCATGGGGCTGGATGAACACAGCAGGTCAAGCAGCATCATAGGAGCAGGAAAAATACACCCCCATCTCCTATCTACTAACATCATCCCGCCCCCTTGACCTGTCCGTCCTCCCTGGACTGACCTATCTCCTCCCTACCCCCCTACCTACACTCACCTTTACTGGCTCCATCCCCGCCTCTTCGACTTGTCTGCCTCCTCTCCACCTATCCTCTCCTCTATCCATCCTCTATCCGCCTCCCCCTCTCTCCCTATTTATTTCAGAACCCTCTTCCCCTCCCCCATTTCTGATGAAGGGTTTGGGCCCGAAACGTCAAGTTTTCCTGCTCCTATGATGCTGCTTGACCTGCTGTGTTCATCCAGCCCCATGCTTGTTATCTCAGTTCCTGGGACGAGTGTGTTGTCCCATAAGCAGAGTTGACAGAATAGGCCTATCTTCTCCAGAGTTTAGAAGGAAAGATTATTTTATTGAAACATCTAAAATTCTTTGAGTTCTCAGTAGAATGGTGTCATATCTCAGAATGAGACAGCAGCCATTTAGATCTGAGATAAAGAATTTATTCACTCAGAGAAATTTAAATTTTTGAAGTTCTCTAGCCCGAAGAGCTGTGGATCCTCAACCAATAAGTGTCTGTAATCACTAGGATCTGGGGTACTAGGAAGTCAAGGGATACGGGGATAAAAACCAAAAGAACTGCGGATGCTGAAAATCAAGAACAAAAACAGAAGTTGCTGGAAAAGCTCAGCAGGTCAGGTAGCATCTGTGAAGAAAAAATCAGAGTTAACGTTTCGGGTCCGATGACCCTTCCTCAGAACCATTCTGAGGAAGGTTCACCAGACCCGAAATGTTAACTCTGATTTTTTCTTCACAAATGCTGCCGGATACGGGGATAAGCTGAGAAAGTGGATTAATGTAAAACCTTAGCCGTGACCTTATTGAAAGCAGCCATATGGCTAATTTGTATTCTTATTTTGTATGCTGTTCTTCCTCCTCCAAATAGTAGAGTGGACTTCCAACTGGGATTCGGATGACCACTATTTAGATTGTAACAATGATCAATCTCACTGGCAAAACTTTGAGTTAAGATACACCAAAAACAACCAGATCGCTAAAAACAAACATTTAATAGTTATGACAACTGAATTTTAAATATGTATTCCAGATATGTCCCTTTAACCAAACACTTCATCTGTTCAGGACATGCCTGACCCTGATTATGTGTGTGTTTCATTTCCATGTGATTTGTATTATTTTTACATATTATTTTAAAGTTGTTGCTCATTTTTCAAGAGAGAACCTGGCTTGAAGTCACCAGGCAGGATATAAAACGACCACTAGAGGTGAGTTTGTAGGTGATGGCTGGGTAGATGTGTCCTCGGCAGGAGGATGCCGGGAGGAGATCCTGCCACCTTTCCACCTCCCTCTGAATAAATCTGGGCCAGAAGACTCCGGGGAATCCATATATTCAACCAGAGGCAAGTGGGAATCCTGACAGACTGCCCCCAGTAAATCCTGTTGAGTTTGATTACAGCCTTCTTGCAGGGAGAAGGTTCCTTATTCACAGGCACACTGTGCCCAAAACAGTCATCCTGGCATCAGGAGAAGGGGAGGGTGTGGGGTCCACAAGAAGCCAATCTCCCCTTCCCCATCTGCCCAGCAGTTCCTCCCTTGGAACTCCATATCCTCCACCTACCTGACTCCAGAGGATTTAGCACAGATCCTGGGGATAGGTCCTGATACAATATTGGCAGTATCCACTGCCCCTGATTATGTGCAAATATCGGCTGGCCTCTGAATGACCAGCAGCTGTCAGGGATGGGATGGCCACCCTACTAGGTTGTTAATTCAGTGGGAGGTGTGAATCTGTCCAGATAAATGCCTAATTGCACTGCAGTAGTCCCAGAAAGACAACATGGGACTCCCATTCGTGTTTCAAGTGTATTGCCGACATTGCAACTAAATTGTACCCATTGTCTTTGTCCTCTACAATAAGCTGTGTTCCCAAGCCTCCTATTCAATTTCCCCTTCACCTTCCTAGGCTGAACCAAACTGTTTGCAACACCAGATACTTCAGATCCTCTCCATCACAACCATCACCTATGTCTACTTATATAACAGTATCTGCCTGTACTCTGCCTCAGTTTATCTGCTGTTAAAACTCCCATCTATGTTTTTGTTACCTGCAGATTTGACGGTTCCAGAGCTCCCTTGCAATTGGGATAGGGCTAGCCTACCACCTTGTGCCCTTCATAAACTTGAGCTCATCAGCAACTCTGTCCACATCCTAATTTACCTCATATTCCACTCATCGAACCATATTTGCACTTGGTCTACTAATGTTCAAATTTTACAAACACCATCTGTGTGTTCAAATGCCTAAATTGCCCTGCACCTTTCGGATTTCTAATTTCTTTCCAAGTCTGACCTATTACACACCTCTGAATCCCTTTAGCTGTGCCTTTTAGCAGCCCTAGACACTGAGATTCCCTTCTTAAACATCTCTGCCTCTCTGCCTCACTCTCCTCCTTTCAGACTCTTCTGAAAAGTCTCCTTACTTGGCAAGACTTTTAGTCAACCTTCCTAATATCTCCATCCCTAGGACAATGCATAATCTTGTCCGATTAATGTGCTAACATGTTTATGATTTTCTCCTGTTCTTTATTGTTATTTGTAGTTTTGTGAGTTCATCACTGTTTCCTGGTTAAGTCATTTGGTCGGCAGGGTGGTGCGTGTGCTAATAGACTACGTGGATTATGTTTCCTTCTGCGTGAAATTAAAGCCTGTTCTTGAGAAGCAAAAGGAGTGGCCTGAAATCCGTGATATCATGGGTAAATCAGCTTACATTCTGTTCCCTTGCTTGAAAATTGAGGTGCATGGAGTGAATAGGACAGAAAATGGTGGAGAAAAACAGCATGGCAAACGTCACAAAGCAGATGTTTTTTCCAGAGTGCAACATTCTTCCAGTCTGATTTTGACTGAAACAGTAGTTTACTCTGACTCACTTCTTCTGAACAGCAGCAAACATGAGATTTCTCACAGCCATGCTGATGTGCATTTATTCTCCACTTGCCACGATGTATCTAATTCCGACACTCAAAAAGCTTTACACCACCCAGGACAAACCAGCCCACTTGATTGGCACCCCAGCCACCACCTTCAACATTCACTGCCTTTACCAGCAAGGTACTGTGGCAGCAGTGTGTACCATTTACAAGGTGCCCTGCAAAAATTCACTAAGGCTTTTTCCTCAGCAACTTTCAATGCTGTGACCTTTACCAGCTAGAAGGACAAGAGTAGCGGATGCATGGGAACGCCACTGTTTCCAAGTTTCTTTTTCATGCACCATCCTGAATTGGAATGACATTGCTTCACTGTTGCAGCATCAAAGTCCTTGCTTAACAGCACTTTGGGTATCCCAATTCCCCAGGGTCTACAGCAGTTCAAGAAGGCAGCTCACCATCATCTTATCCAGGGAAAATAGGACGGGCCATAGATTTTGGACTTGCCCACTTCCCAGGTTGGAATAATGTATTTTTTAAAAATTATTTGAAAGGAAAACCAAAAATTAAATTGTTATTTTTAAGATACTGAGTTTTGACAACCATGGTAAGATAGTGTTCTGGACTGTGCCAGAGCCCACTATCACAAGGAAGGAGAGGAGAGTAAAGAGCTAGAGAAGGAAAGCAGTCTCTTCCTTTTGCCTAATCATGGGGAAGAACAATTGTGAGGCAACATTGTGGAATAGTTCTTTGCTCTGAGTTTGTAAACCACCCTGCCAAAATGACCACCCAGCTCCATGGTCATTAACGTGGCCGACCCACTCAGAGGTCCTAGCTGTGATCTGATATGCTGCCTGCAACTTTCTGAGAAGTGTTACTGGAGCGTTTCAGAATCAAATGTCGCAGGCAGCTTGCAATTTGCTGCCTAACGTTGACAATTTCTAATTTGTTAAAGCAGATCCCAGACTGTGTACATTTAGATGTCTGTGCACAGCTCTGTTCACTGGCCTTTGACTGGCAGCAAAATATTTGCATTGTTTCTCTTATAGGTGGTCATGATAGTGTAGCAGGCCAATATTAAATAAAACCCCACAGTATTTGTCAGTTTGTACACAGCTCTAATGGTCAAGATCTGGCCGAATATTTTCAGGGTGTCTCACTCACAGGACCCAGTTGTTACCTTCTCAGAAGCTTGATATGTGTTCAATAGCCTTTGCATCAGCACAAAGCCAGGTTGATGGCGTCAGACCTGGAGCATATCTGTGCCATCAAACAATGTAATTGGAGTTTCAGTATTGAAGGGAAATTTGAGGAAAGAATCTTACAAAGATTACCTGCAATTGTCTGCCCCCCTGTACAAGCCTGGGGAAGTTAGAATTAAAGCAAGATACCTTCCACATTCCCACAATCTATGCTAATATAGTACTGTTTATGTTCCTTTCCTTCCATTGAAATGATGCATTATCACAGGATCATAAAAATTTAGGTTAACATTCTTTTCAAGAAATATAGTATATTTGAGGGAGAAAAATGACTGCTTTTTGAAAGCCCTGAAATTTTCCAAACACAGACACTGGCAGTAAAGTGTAATATAGAGATGTTTAAAACTTACACTAAACCTCTTTTTAAATTGACCAGTTCACAGTTATCATGAAAATTGCTTTCCATTGGTCCTTTTTGAACATTTTGTTTTAAATTGAAATGGTATGTAATAATATATTACAAAATCCTGCTCAGCTGAAGATATTTAACAGACAGTTCAAGTTTATAAAAATCTGTGCTGGTATTATTTCAGCTTATTTATATGTTGGGCTCTTTAACTCTTCCAGGATACTTTTTTCCCAAGTCTTAAATGATGTAGGACAAGTTAGAATAATTCTAAAATTAAATATACGAGATGTGGGTCATAGATCTGAAGAAATAAATCTTTTTATATATAGTGTGAGACTGTAGAGTCCACTACCAGATCTTATGACTGAAGCAGAGACCAGCTTAACATTTAATTTACAGTTAACTGAAGGAAAGTGGATAATGGGATGTGATGATAGTGGAGTTCTTGGAATTAGGACGGGAGCTAATATGAACTGGTTGAGCCAAACAGCCCATTTCTGTCGTGTTTCTGTGTAATCCAGATAATTTCTGTTGATATAATTAGGAGTCACTGGTTAAACAAAATGGTTCAGAGTTAAAATTATTCACTCTTTGCAACAAGGCATTGATGACCAGTATCTGTGTTCTCTCTGGAGGTACAAGCTACGACTCGATGTCAGTGACACATTGCTCAGGTGCTTATTCCAACAATCTAGTGATGACATTTCAAAGACACTAGCACAGCAGGAATTGAATATAAGATTAACATTACATCAGAGATACCTTTGCCATTAATGTATTTTTAAATTGTATTGTGGTGCAATGGTAGCATCCGAACATCTGGTCCAGGAGCTCTAGGTTTAAATACCATGCTCCCATTTTGCATTACTTTTGCCTACAAATGTAGACCAAATCAATGGAAGTCAATGGCCCAACCTTTAGAAATGAGGGCAGCAGAAAAGGCAGAGAGAATGATATACTTTAACAAAGCCAAAAATCCATTAGCCTGTCCTGAATTTGACTTCAAAGTTATGCAACATATGAATATATTGCTACCTTGCTGACTACAACACTGTGAGCTCAGATTTTGGACAATACTTTTGGATTCTCAGTGGTACTATTTAACTAATTGAGGCCTAGTTGAAATTCACTAATTGGAAAATAAGTTGGAAAAACTTTGATTTTCTTGCAGAAAACCCTCGTTGTTTGAAGCATTTGTGTCGACTAAAAATACGCAAACATGTGGGGCAAAGACGACTGCAAAACCGAGCATGTTTAGCATTGCTTCCTCTGCCTCCAGTACTGGTGGAATACATCCTATATAAGGAATATGACCTATATGGAAGAGGACTTGACCTGCAGTATTAGAAATGCAAACTGCAATCATTTATGTGTTGGTGTCGGTATCGTACAGTGCCAAAGATTGTACTTGTTTTAAGAAAGCATTTGCCATGATACAAATGGTTAACCAACTGCAGTAACGAATGTATTTCATTTTTCTGAATAAGCCAGCACAGAGCAACAAATGATATCTCCTCAGCTTTAAGTGTTGGAAGACTGCTGATTGGACTGCTTTGCAATTAAAATATTTGCAATTAAAATATTTGCAATTCACGCAAGGCTGAAAATACAGGGTTTTCCAAATGCAAAATTTGCCACACCTAATGTTTTTTCTTTAAACAGTGACTCATGCATGCCTAACAGTGAAACCTCCACTAGTATTTTTCCAGTATTAAATGTTAATGAGATATCAGAGTTAAACTTGAACCTACATAACAAAAATAACTCTGTCAGACAGAATCCTTTCATTTGGTGAAAGCTTTTGCTGCATGTTTTTTATTCTGATACCATTATCAAAGTTAGCTTTATGTGTGACCACTCAAATACTAAAACTGACCCTTCTATTTCTATTCTTCCAATTTTTTCCATACTTTTGCAGAAGACAATACCGCTGGTGCTATAATACACTCCTATTGTTGCCCTCTGATATCTTGTCTAGTGTGTGAACTCTGACATTAGCTAGTGGCAGACTATTTACCAAGGATGTAGAGCACATCTTCACCAGACATCCATGGTAAGCACTGTATATTCCAAGATAATAAGCAAAACTCAAAGTGAAGAGAGTTAGCTTGCATTCATATGGACTGGCTAAAGAGTAATATGGAATGTGAAATATAACTTGGGTCTCTCTGCAAGCTCCCATATGAATCTATTCTGGTATTAGTGTGTGATTGGTACCAAAAGTAGTAACTGCTCTTCAGGAGTACCTCATTGTCGTAAGGCATTTTGGGAATACCCTGTGGTAAATGAAAGGCACTACTATCTATAAATAGTGCATTTTTTGGCTGTATATGCAGCACGGCCTTAATGATATTCAGTTATTGATATTGGCAAGCCAGTTTATATTAAATGATCCATATTTAAATGCCAGTTCCCTCTGCTTGATATAGAAAAACAAGATGCACCGATCCATGCTGGTAAGAGAGTTGATATTTGACAAATACCCCTCCAGCCAAGAATAGACAAGCCTCACCCATGGATGGATAAAAATTCAAACTGGTACAGAAGCCAAATACTCAGCCAATGTGGTCACTGGGATGCTGTACTGAAACTATATCTTGTGGTTCATTCATTCAACAGGTCTCCTAATAGCAATATACTCCCAACAAATCACTCCTCACTTTGCCATTTGTGTCATGCTGAGAATACTATTAGTCTACAGGAGCTATTAATCTTCACATACCATACATCCACAAACTTTTATGAACATTTAGAAAAGTGAGATTTGTCTTTCTAAGAACTGTTTCTCATTTAAAGAGTGTTTCATTTCTTAAATGTTATGTTACGCGAAGAATGCTATTACAATCTTGCTTCATAATTCTGTGTAAGTACATCTTACTGATTGTGGTCAAGAAAAAAATGTAGAAAAATAAATTATTTATTTTGAGCTAAAAGATCTATATTTGCTTATTTCTAAAGTTTCGACATTACCAATTATTTTACTTTTCTGGATTGTTAGTTCTAACATTGAGTGGGCTAATGTGTTGATTTGCCTGTGCTGTTCTACCCATTTCCGTTTGAAAACAGGACATTGTAAAGAATAACTAACTTGCCAGCTCCTTTCATGCCTGCATCAGCATTTCAATAGATTGTAATTTAAAGCAGATTGTAAACAAGTCCGCTTACAAAATATCTGAAGACAAACACTTAACAAAACAATTGTTTTCCATCAAATTGACTAATCTTTTAAACTGTGCTGTGCCCTTCAGGTGGAATTCATGGGTGTATCACTGACGTTAAGCCCCAAAGTACAATTGCTAACTCTATTTTGGATAGGGAGTGAGTTACAGCGCATAATTTCCTCCATTCACTGAACGTTATGACTCACTCCGTAAAAAATGCAGTGGCATGTTTAAGATCAGATCTGTGTTGGATTTAATTGTTGTGTTAAGAAATATATCTTATTGTTCAGTTATTTTCATGACACAGTTAGGTTCAATATTTTGAACTAAGGGCTTTGTGTAAATTATCCTACAACATGACATATTTGGCACAGTACAAAATGGGTGAATTTCATCTGGATTTCTCTGATGGAAATTTAGCAGAAATGCCATTCGATCACATGTGCAGGACTTTCTTTTCCATTAGGATCTATGTGAAGGCATCTCACTCTTCCTCTATGTGAATTATGTCCCTCCAGTTGAAGGTCCAATATGATATCGGTATCAAGTTAAATTTAGAGTCTGATTAGCCTTTGTTTCTGAACTAAAAGGTTGAGTAAGGAAACAATTATTTATTACATCTTCACATTTTCCAGCTGTCTCATCATAGAATTACATATGTTGTAACAGAAAAGAGACATTTGGCCCAATCAGATAACAAGGTGTGGAGCTGGATGAACACAGCAGGCCAAGTAGCATCATAGGAGCAGGAAAGCTTGACATTTCGGGCCTAGACTGGTTCAATCTGCACTCAAGCCTCATGCATCATCTAAATCTATCATTGTAGCCCTCTCTTTCCTTCAACATTGTACTCATCTGACGTCTAGGCCCGAAACGTCAAGCTCTCCTGCTCCTATGATGCTGCTTGGCCTGCTGTGTTCATCCAGCTCTACACCTTGTTATCTCGGATTTTCCAGCATCTGCAGTTCCTATTATCTCTCATATATCTCTTTGATGTAAAGAAGTTTCTTCTGAATTCCTTATTGGATATCCTACATTGATGGCCTTTGGTGATGTTCTTTTCTACAAGAGGAAACATTTGCACTGTGTCCAATTCTAAAGATCTTTCATAACTGTAGAACCTATGCATGTTTTAAATGCCCTGAAGCTTTTGTCACTTAACTTGCTTGGTTGATTATATAAAACACATTATTTTGTGGCTTTAAAAACAGCTTAGGCTGTTCTAAAGCCTGATTCCTTATTTTCATAGTCTCCCTGTGAACACAGTGTCACTCGATAAATGCCAATGAAATATTTCAAAACTATGACCCTACTCTCTGGCAGAGAGCAAGGTAAGGGAACTTGGGTCAAAATTTAGAATCCCAAATCATGGGATGAACTTCTGCAGTTAGTTTCTCCAAAGTTTAAACTTCTTGACTGCATGCATCAGGGTGCCCTTTCATATGCAGCCTGAACACTCATTAAAAGGCCAGTTTGACAAATTGTGTTCCCTTACCCAATTAAGTTCTGTGTGAGCAAACAGTACAAATATCCAAATATCTGAATGTCTGAAAGACACTTCTGGCACGTCAGACTCCTCTCTGGGCTTTGGAATGAGTAGCTGCTGCTTTGTATTCCTTGAGGGGCATTCACCTATGCTACAACATGATTGGCATTGGGTGACAGGAGTCAAAATCGCACGTGGTTTGCAGGACAACCAAACAGGGGAGGCTGGGAGTGTCATAGATTTAGGGCTGGCAGGTGGGCTGGCTGAAGCAGAAGGTCTGCCTGTGGCTAAGGGTGGAAATCTCCCTGTCCAAGGAAGCTTGCCTAACCAGTGAAGGGTGCAAGGGTCAGAATGTTTAGCTGCTGGCATTCACTCCAAGAACTCAAGTAATGTTCCTAGCTTCCAAGGAATGAATAGCAACCTTTAAATATGGTGTCAGGCCCTTTGGGCCCATGAATTAGCAGCAGAATGGCTGACTGCCTCCCATACAGACTTATAATTTGCTGTTTTACCCATGCAGGTAAAGTTAATCAGATGAACTGTGCAACTATATTAACATAGAATATAAAGAGGAAGATTCTGCCCTGTTTTATTGACAACAGTGTTACAAGCTCAGATTAAAACTGACTGCATACGCTTGTTGTATCTTTACAGCTCTGGATAATACCCAGGATACTGGCATATACCCATTACAGTAATACATATGCTATCCTTTTCTGATTTAAGCTCTACTTAAATTGTGGTGGAAGGATGGGGCGGGGAGAGTCTGGCTGTGCAATAAACTTGTGAAATTAATCATTCTATGATTATTTCTAACCCACAGTCAGATCTGACTACAAAAGGGACAATATGATCAATGTAACTAAGGAAGGAATTTACCTATTTTCAGTTAAAGGGTTTTGCTGAGTGAGATTCATGGCACCTAATACACTTCATGGCTCACGGTGCATCTCCTCACGCAAACTCTTCACTTTGTTAAATGTGCAACCAGGCTCTTTGCCAGCCTTCTCATGGAATCATGCACACAGGGTAGCTCTAAGAGCTTGCCACTTGCGCCATCTTTGAAGCCCAGTTGTCATCACTTCAGATGCTGCATTGCAGGAATTGGCCATCACTCTGTGCGGCTCAACCGTTATCACTGAGAATATGACTCAGAATGGAAATTTCATACAGTGTTTGTAGACAGGGACCTAGAGGTGCTGTCGGAGGGAAGTCCTTCTGACTGTTGCAGGAGGTTATGCCACCAAACACAACCAGGCAACAAGGAGGTCAGTGATATTCTGCACTGTGTAATGTCGGTGCCAACATCTTCCCAATACTACCCCACACTCATAGCATTATACTCACTCTAACTCTGCCATTGAACACACAAATCACCAAGGCTATTGGACTGCAAATCTCACTATTGCATGCAAAATGTCCACTTCATGGTTTACACCATCTCACCTTCCCAAATCTTCCCTAGCCTCGAGACTTGCTATTTTCTCACTGGCAACACTTCACTATCTCTCCTGTTCCCGCACAGCACTAACTGTCTTTTCATTCATTTCCATCTTACCCAATCCTTCCCATTACCTCATTGCAGTCTGAAGAAGTCAAGACATGTGCTGTACTGGCCAAACGTGACTAACATAATCGATATCCACAATAGTCAGTGCAGTGCTAGGAATGATTATCAAGCTAAGCAAACTAGATAGCTGCTGATGACACAAGACATCTGAGACAGAACATGTATGAAGTTGGGAGTAGACATCTTTCCTGTTACAGAAACTGTATTCAGTTATTCTGATTACCAGGAGATGGACCAGTTGAATTCAACAATTACCTGAAGATACAATTAAGCCATTGTTGCATTGCCAACATTATGATGAGCAATGATAGTTCTCAGTTCTTTAGTGAAGAATTCACCACTTCATAAAGGATCAGGAAATCCAACACCATTTAGGTAGCACAGTGGCTCAGTGGTTAGCACTGCTGCCTCACAGTACTAGGGACCCGGGTTTGATTCCACCCTCAGGCGACTGTCTGCATGGGTTTCCTCCGGGTGTTCCGGTTTCCTTCCACAGCCCACAGATGTGCAGGTTAGGTGGACTGGCCATGCTGAATTGCTCATAGTGTCCAGGAATGTGCAGGCTAGGTGGATGAGCCATGGGAAACACTGGGGAATGGGTATGGATGGGGCTCTCTTTGGAAGGTATGTATGGACTTGATGGGCCCAATGGCCTGCTTCCACACTGTAGGGATTCTATGTGATCTCCACACTATCATCAAAGTGGAAAGCCAAGTTTTTAGTGGAAAATGCAAAAGGACTCAAAAAAATCAAGCAAATCCAGCAATGGGCTATTGTTATTGCCAAAGTACATCACTAAAGACATGGAGAGAGTTCAGTAAAAAAGACTAATGTCATTTGTGATACAAACTGCGGATTTATGTATGTATAAAATTTATATAAAATATCATCTATTGCAGGTTTTGGGGTTCCACTTTTTCATTAGTAACTCGTGGGTTGTCTGTGAGCCTAGTTAACTTGTAAGTATTTTTATAGCCATGGTTACTTCTTTTAAAATGGTTTTAGAGGCCTGGCTTTAGAATTAATGGGTTTGTGTGTACCACTAATGAATTCTTTTTTGTTTATCTTAGATTGTTTTGTTACCCAGCAAGATAAATAATGGGGCTCCAAGGTTTGTTAGAGATTTTTGAAAACACCAATAGTTTAGAGAGAGATCGTAGGAGGTTCCAGAAGAAGGGTCCAGACCCGAAACGTCAGCTTTCCTGCTCCTCAGATGCTGCTTGGCCTGCTGTGTTCATCCAACTCTACACCTTGTTATCTATAGTTTAGAGAGGTAGTCTTTTTATTTCAGTTTCACTTAGTTATTGGGATAGAATGGCTGTGTAGACCAGTGCTCCTGAATCAGGGAGGATATAGTGAGGTAGACAAACAAGAGACTGGAAGAACTCATCAAGCCTGGCAGCATCTGGAGGAAGGCAGAAGTCAATGTTTCGGGTATTAGCCTTCTTCAGGAGGGTACCCACAAACATTTATTTATTGATAGAGTTGCCAAGGTGCTGAATAAAATAGAAAGAGAATGTACTGGTAATACTCAGTAGGTCAAGCAGCATCTGTGGAGAGAGAAACAGAATTTGCTGGCAACGATTGACTTGAAATGTTAACCCTGTTTCTCTCTCAGGTGCTGCCACATCTGCAGAGCACAGCGAGCTCCTCCTCCATTCCCAACACCAGCCTCTGTCCCCATGGCACCTTCCCATGCAATCACTGAAGGTGTAACTCCTGCCTGATAACCACCTCCCATCCAAGGACCCAGACACACCTTCCAAGTGAAGCAGTGATTTACCGTTACTTCACTCAATCTGGTCTATTGTATTCGCTGTTCACAATATGGTCTCCTTTACATAAAAAACGTAAGAACTGTGGACGCTGTAAATCAGAGACTAAAAGACAAATTTCTGGAAAAGCTCAGCAGGCCTGGCAGCCTCTACGGAGAGAAATCAGAGTTAACGTTTCTGGTCCAGTAACCATTCAGAGGAAGGCTGAGCTTTCCCGACAATTTCTGTTTTTATTTATGGTCTCCTCTACACTGGCGAGATGATACACAGGCTGGGTGACCAATTTGCAAAACATGTACACTCTGTCTGCAAGAATGATCCCAAGCTTCCCATTCCCTGCCGTTTTAACACACCGCTGTGTCCCACACCACCATTTATGTCACAAGCTTGCTGCAATGCTCCAGCAAGATTCAGTACAAGCTCAACGAACAAAGTCTCATTTTCCACTTGGGACCCTGCAGCCTCTGGGGCTCAACATTGAGTTCAATAACTTTAGGGCCTGATTCCATCCTTCCATGTTTTTTACTCACCCCACACCCAGTCCTGTTATGACATGGGTAGCTTTTAGCATAGTCACCCATTCCCATGTACTCCTAGGCCCATTATCACATGATATGTTTCACAAATTGTGAAATCTCTGGATTAGTAGCTAAAAGTAACAGTTTACAGCAGCTGATGGGAGGCAAAAACTGATCTTCTTTAGCTTCAGGTATTACCCTGTAGAGAGAGAAAGAGAGAAACACACGTATATACAAACCTCCTTCCCTTAGAGAGGTCCAAAGATTTTTTCCTTGCCATTCACACCCACAAGCTGTTCAAATACTTAGGAACCAATCAGAGAGTTGTCATCAGGCTGATAAACTTTGGCATCCACAACTGGTCACAAATGTCCAAATCTACTTGTTTTGACCTGAATCTCACTTTATACGTATCCCCTAAGGAGGCTGTACTATCTGTTCACACCTTCCTCCATGGCTTCCAGTGTAAACACAAGGTTCTTGCTTTTTAAAAGCATAGCAATTACTTCCTCAGTCCTTTTCTTAATCCAGTCTACAATCAAAGTTAAAGTAAAAGAAAAAGATACAATATTTACAATTGCTTTTATTTTCCCTTCTTGCCTTAGGTCAACTTACTTTTATATTACTTCATTCTCCTCAGTAACTGTCACCAGATCTGATTTATTCCACCTGGGTTCTAATTGAAATTCCAACCTTCATATTTCAGATGCCTCCACAGTTACAAATAGCTCCTGGACTTTCAGCATTTTTCAAACTGCTGTTCAAGCTGCATGCTGAAATCAACACACAGTGCTACACACAGATACATACACATTCTCAGCCTCTGTCTTCACCAGCGCCAACTCACTCTAGCTCACTGCTGTCCTAATCCAGAGTTCCATTTCATCCTTCATCTCACTCAATGTTTAACAAAAGAATATTTTTCTTCTTCTTTGGTATGAAAATCTCATATTTCAATAAATCACAGGTACCAACTTCCCTTGATTCTTCTTCCCCTTCAGTTTTCTCTGGCACCATCCCTTTTTCAAAGCACATGCCTTGCCATGTCTACCTACTATTTGAATGTTTATTATGTTTGACTCTTAAAATTAAACTGAACAAAAATTGGCTTCAATACGATCCTTCACCAACTGTCTTCCAAGAATTGAACAATTTGCCCCTCTCTGATCATAAGTGGTCACTCCCGAGAAAAGCTTCTACATCAAAACCTCAAATATATTGAGTTTGGCACAATGCTGAGTTCTTCCTGGGCCATTGTCTCTGTGCAGTTAATGCTTCAGTTACCACTGCAGATATTGTACTTGTGATTCTTGAATGATGTCTAATAAGAACATAAGAACTAGGAGCAGGAGCAGGCCATCCGGCCCCTTGAGCTTGTCCCACCATTTAATAAGACCATGGCTGATCTTTTTGAGACTCAGCTCCACTTACCCGCCCACACACCATGTCCCTTAATTCCTTTACTGTTCAAAAATTTATCTGGCCTTGCCTTAAAAGCATTCAGCGAGGTAGCTTCAACTGCTTCACTGGGCAGGGAATTCCACAGGTTGACAACCCTTTGGGTGAAGAAATTCCTCCTGACCTCAGTCCTACATCTGCTTCCCTTTATTTTGAGGCTATGCCCTCTAGTCCTAGTTTCACCTGCTAGCGGAAACAACCTCCCTGCCTCCACCTTACCTATTCCCTTCATAATCTTATATGTTTCTATAAGATCTCCCCTCATTTTTCTGAATTCCAATGAGTATAATCCCAGCCTACTCAGTCTCTCCTCATAATCCAACCCTCTTACTAGTCCCTAGGAATACTGATAAATAAAATGTAAATGCTCCATATGTTACTTTTAATTCTTAAATGATCTAACCTTCTAAATTTCAACGTTAAGTATAAATTCAGGTACTGTAAACTTAAACCTTCAACTTGCGATTTTTGACTTTTTTTATGATATTCTGTTTTTTATTATGTTATTAATAATATTTGTTGCAGTCCAGAAATCTGTGTTTTAAATTCACTCATGGGATGTGGGCATCACTTGGTAGGCCTGTATATATCGCTGGTCCCTAGTTAGCATTGAGGATGGTGAGCTGCCATCTGGAACTGCTGCAGGTAGACCCACTATGCCATTGAGAAGGGAATTCCTTGATTTTGATCCAGTAACACAGAAGATTTTCCCGATTCCCAAACCTGACTTCAGGTTTGCTAGGGCTCTTTGATGCCATACTCAATCAGATTCTGCTTTGATGTCAAAGGCAGGCACTCTCACTTCCCATCTTATATTCAACTCTTTTCTCCATTTTTGCACCAAGATTATACTGAGGACATGAGTAGCTCTGCTAGAACCTAACCTGAGAAGCGGTGAACATGTTATTATTGAACAAATGACCCTTGATAAGACTGTTAATGATGCATTCCATCACTTTGTCAAGAGTAGATTAAGGGGTGGTAATTGACTGATTTGCATTTGTCCTTCTTTTTGTGTACAGGACAGATTTTGGCAATTGTTCACATTGTTAGGCAGATGCCAGTTTTGTAGCTATACTGGAACAGCTTGGAGAGGGTATGACAAGTTCTGGAGCATGTGCTGGAGTGTTGTCAAGGTTCACAGCCTTTGCACTATCCAGTGCTTTCTTGATATCATGTGGAGGGAATTGAATTGGCTGAACGTTGGCATCCGTGATGCCAGAGACCTAATGAGGAGTGTTCCCTCATCTGCTGGAAGATTTTGTGTACACCACGTGTCAATCAAACACATTGACTTACAGTTCTGGAAAACACCGCTGGACACAGAACTCAGAAGTCTGCACAACAGCAGGAAACATTACAGGGAACATAGCTCAGGAGGAGGCAGAGATTGATTGTCCACTCAGCTGTTCTGAGTGAAGATTAAGGGGAGGTGGTTGTGTAATGGGATATCATTGGACTAACAATCCAGAACCCCAGGCTAATGCTCTGAATACCACCAAGGCTGATGGTGAAATTTGAATTCAATAGAAGTTAGCTTAAAGCAACCATGTAACCATTGTCAATTGTTGTAAAAACCCATCTGGTTCACTAATGTCCTTAAGGGGAAGAAACCTGCCTTCCTTACCTGGTCTGGCATTCATGTGACTCCAAGTCCACAGCAAAATAGATGACATATATCAGCCCTCTGGTAATTAGGGATGTTCAATAAGTACTGGTTTTAACAATGACATCCATGTTTCATGACTTTTTTTTTTAAGTACTTCAGCCTTATCTGTTGTTTTGGGATTTCCCCTTCATTGAGAATGGGTATATTTGTGTAGCTGCCTTCTCCAGTGATTTGCTCAATTGTGCACTACTATTCATGTTGTGGAAGGGCTACAGAGAGAACAGATGTGATCCATTGATGTGGGATCACTTAGCTCTGTCTATCACAGGATCCCTAGACTGGAATTACTCCTATGTTGTAGTTCCACTAGGTTGACTCCTCATTTTTAGGTATGCCTAGTGCTTCTATTGGCATGCTGATTTGCACCCTCCAATGGTTGGTAGACGACTATACTGGAGCCAATTTTCACTTAGTCTTATATTTACTTACAGAGTGATAATTCATAAATATACACCTCCTGAATGAATGAATCTGTAGTTTCTAAATAAAATCGAAAGAACTGTGGATGCTGTAAATCAGAAACAAAACAGAAATTGCTGGAAAAGTTCAGCAGGTTGGGCAGCATCTGTGAAGAGAAATCAGAGTTAACCTTTTAGGTCTAGTGACCCTACTTCTGTTCTGAGGAATGATCACTGAACCAGAAAGGTTAACTCTGATATTTCTTCGCAAATGCTGCCAGACCTGCTGAGCTTTTCCAGCAATTTCTTTTTTTGAACCTGTAGTTTCAGTCAGTGTCTCTTTATAAAATTTGTGCTTGAGTGTCCTTCATCTGCATATAATTAAACAGAATTGATAGGCATCCATTATTTCAAATAGTTTGACCACTGTGTTAAAATAAATTGATATTTACAAAACAAAATGCATTAAGCTTTGCACATGAACATTACAAGCCCTTGTATTTTCATCTAAGTGGGTTATTCATTAGGCTCACAGCTAATGTTTAGTTCAAAAGTGAGGTACAATTGAAACGATAAACTGAATGATCCTTCAGCAGTTGCACTTCTTTCAGACAAATTTGCTGTAGCTTCTGGGATATTTATGTGAAGCTAACTGAGCATTTGTTATAAAATATTCCTTTAAAACAGATTTAAGTTCACAAAACAAAACAGCTTGTACTCTTTTATGTGACTGCTCTTTGCCTAGTGAGTTCAAGATTAAGTCCACAATGTATTATCCTGTTGTCAAGGATACAGCAGGAAACAAAGTAATTTAAGAATTTCCCTGAACTGTATATTGATCTGCCCAATGAAATCAAAGTACTTGCCCATCATTTTTGAAGTTCCAACCATGTAGTCAGTGAATATTTATGTACCGTTATATTTTCTGTACCTATTGAATAATTCTCAAATGATTTTTTCCTGCATATCAATGAGTGAAAACTCCCTTGGAACAAAATACTTTCGGGTTAGTGTATTTGTTCTGAGAGTTGTGAAGTGTGTAATAGTTCTAGCTGATACACACTCACATTGACAAACAAGTAGCACTTTCACAGAGAGCTCTTTCTACAGAGATCTGAAATCGACAGAGCATTTACGTATGAAGGACACACCAGGACAATCCGTCTGTCTATCTTTATCTCCATGTACATTGCCAGTTCCCTTTATTTTCTGTCACATATCTACATGTAGGAATTCCCAGCGATATGTGGTTATAACAAATAATGCTCATGGATCTGTCGTGTGAGTCATGAGCTACACTTTAAAGCCAAAGCCTCTACCACCTGACCAAAGGAGAATGGCCAGGAATGTTGGTGCAGAACAGATGGTCAGTCCCATAAAAAAGACACAGCTTTAAAATTTTGGTATGGAAAGGTTTTGTAAAACTTGGAGAGTTCCTCTTATCAGCCAGACTTTCTCTATGATTTTGACATATTAGTGATTAGAAGGTGAACACATAGCACTGGTTCTTGTTATGGTTGAATAACTTAAGTAAAGAGGAGGCTTCCTTATGGACAACACAGAGTTGTTCCCGTTGTTACAGAAGGTAGATCCTCCTGTTTGCACTCTCTAGTGTGGCAATACAGGACAAGCGGGTTCTGAGTATCTCTGGTGTACTCTAATTGGCCTATCTTTTTCTGACAGGAAGTAGCAGAAGTGAACTCCATTGTGGCTTGACTCAATGAGACTGCGGGGGCAGCACTACAGCAAGTGGCAAGAACTGAACTGGGCGTAATGACGAGATTCTTTTTCCCAGCACCCAATAAATCCGAATGCCTCAGATACACATACGTGATTCCTAATGAAGTGTGGTGCTAATGAGTTGCAAAATATTTCCACCATTTTAGGAAGCTCACTCCACCTGTCTGCCAGAAAAGACCCGGAAAACTGGCAGATATTACATTCAGTAAATATTCACGGCAAGGTATCTCCGAATCAGAGCTGCCCTTGCCTGCTACCCAACTAATACCTGATTTTCAGGCAGTAGAAAGAGGAAAGTCTTGTTTCCGCTCTGAATAGTTGACAGCCTATATTTCTCCTCGAGAAGAACCAGACAAGCCTTGAATCATTTTTATCACATGATGAATACGAGTAATTTAAATGGCATTTTTATGTATGATTTACAGTAGTAGCTAATAAACACAATAACAGGTGGGCAAAACATTGATGCATAAAGATGGCCGCTGACTTGCTATCACACTTCTCCTACTGCCCGGGACAGGTTTCATCCCCTGAGTTCCCAAAATAGAAACACTGATTCCCCTCGGTCTTTAACTTAGATAGAATAAAATTCATCAATATATATTACAGAGAAAAGTCGCATTCTGTATCATTTAAATCTTAATGCCACTCAATTATACAAAATTACAGACCCAATACTTAACATCTTTTTCCTCAAAAATTAAAGTGCATTAGTTTCACTGGAAAGTTGGCTTGCGCTGCTGAGTAAACATGTTAAGTGAAGGAATGTAACACTATGTTCTGTCAACAGAAATGACAGCTGCTGACTGGCTCCAGCAAGCCGTTGCCACACACAGAACAAAGGCAAAGTCAAGGTCAAAAATGGAACAAAGTGCTAGGGATGTATGTGCTGTAGAAATAAATGAGAATTATTGAAGATGTCGGTTCTTATTCCACTTGGTGGTGTAAATAATAGAGGAGAATTGAAGTATAAACAATTCATTCGTTATACAAGTTAGTTTCACTGTAATTCAACTCGTAGTTATACACTTCAACTCCAAAGCCTTGCGGGTCTTGATGCTATGAAAGACAGATGAGGTAAAAATAGCAGAGGGTCTATTCCCTACAATGTCAGTGCAACCCCCACCGATTGTCATGATGTAGATGGGTATAGCATGGCAGTCTGGAAGTATTGATAGTAGGTAGGTTTTGATAATCGTCAACCTTCTGGCACCTGACAGCTGACTTTCAACTTTGGAGAAAACAGAGTTAAAGTTTTGGGTCCGGTGACCTTTCCTCAGAACTCAGTCCCGAGGAAGGGTCACTGGGCCCGAAACATTAACTCTGTTTTCTCCTTCACAGATGCTGCCAGACCTGCTGAGCTTTTCCAGCAACTTTGTTTTTCCTGATTTACAGCATCCGCAGTTCTTTCGTTTTTTTTTTCAATTTTGGACACCATCATTCCCATTAATGTCCTCTTTTAAAGAATCACAGCTGAAACTGCGGACTCTGGTTCAAATCCTGCTGTGGCTGATTGTAGAATTTGAAGTCAAATAAAAAAATCTGGAATTGATGATCATGAAACCATTGTTGATTGTCAGAAAAACTCATATGGCTCACTAATGTTCTGCAGGGAAGTGCCCTCTTCACTTGGTCTGGCCTACACGTGGCTTAAGACAACCAATGTAGTTGACTCTCAACTGCCCTCTGAGATGGCCTAACAACTTTGGCATCGGTTGGAGGATGGATTGCTGGACATCCAACCCCCTTTGAGAACTAGTACCTGCAGCCATGGTATTAGCAGCCTGAACCAGCAAGGAGCAAGCTCCGCTTGCAATGCAATAGGCAAGGATCGAACGATCTCAGTCAGACCTTCCATTCGCAGCAATCAGATGTTGGTGGACATCTACTTATGCTGCAAAGGAAACTGCGACATCAGTAAGGTACATCATTGTGGATCCAAAAGTATTGTCAAGGAGTTGGCCACGACATCAGGCTGTACGTGATGGGCTAAGCATTCTGTTTAAAGCCCTGTGTCAAGTTGCAGCTATTCTCCTCCATCCTCTTTGACAGTGACAACATGCTCTCTGCCAGGCCTGTGAGTGCATGAAGCATCTCAGTGTACATTCCTATCAGTATTCTCCTCTACACCGCATTATCTGACCTCATCAGAGTCCTATATAGCTGATCCCATCTGCAGCCTTACCATAAGGAGCTCACAATTGTGCTATCCTTTCTCCCTGTCCTGCTACCACCCACACATGCTCAGCAGCTCACCACCACCTCGATACTACCCAGCAAGGTACATGTGGTTCCAGTAACTGAGCTGTTGGTTGTATCAGATCAAGCAATATTGCTTCTTCTTCAAGGCTTGCTCTTCCTCTCAGCTTCTGTTCCCACGTAGGCCAGCTGGCAGCCAATAATTCCCGAGCATCATCCCTTGCAAGGAGGTGAAGATATGCAATTGTGCCTGTCACCTACAGGTTCATTGCTACTGTATCTGGATTAATGCCACCTTGTCCTGTAAGACAGAGGGACAAGTAGCAGCGAGCAATGTATTCAAGTGATCTGCCTGTCATTGCTGAATAGAAGGCAGTGTGCAGAAGCTGCATGCTATGGAGCTGAGATTGCAGATGGGGGTAAATGGGTGAAGTGGAACTTTTATATGTTCGTCATGAAGCCTGATGGCTAGAGATCTTTAATGTGTGAATGAAGATGTGTTGATGCATTGAATGGTATCTGAGGCTGAAGAAGCTGGTGGGGAATGGTATTTGAAGATGCATTCACTGACCTTTACCGCTTACGTGAGGCTATTGAACTTCTTCCATCACCGTATTTTGCACTTTTGGGCCAGACTGGTTTTAGTGACCTCTGTGGCTTTCTGCTTCTACTGGCTTTGCAGTATATTGCCTGGACAGCCTCTTGGCTCCCTGTCAAATTATAGTTTCCCTCCTCATTTCAGCTTCCTGCACTAAGGCCTCTTATCATTGAATTTGAGATTCTAGGAGTTGTCTCTCTGGCCTTCTGCTCCATTACTCCAGTTTCTTCCTATTATTTAAAGCTTTCAGAGCCACTTGAATGAGAAGCTGCAACCATAATACAGCTCCTTTTAAGATGTGCAGACTAACTTTAATTTATGTTAGACTCTCATTACCCTCAGTTCCATATCAACTAGTTAACAGTACATTTAATGTTAGGCTACAAACGACACCAAACTTTGGATGCTACCTGTGTCACTTTGATTGGGCATGGGCTAACAGGACATCAAGAGACCTGTACATGCTAATAGGTTTTGTACCTTTCAAACAAGTAGCCCCTGGGCTTATTATTTCTCATGTACTTCATGACCCATCAGTACATCTATGCAGAGATCCCACTGCCACTTATTTTTCAGGAATAAGCCTGAATTATCCCGATGTACTGCAGCCTGAGTTAATGCACAATAACAATATCATGGCCCAGATATTCCGAATACCATTAGGACAGATTTGACCAACAGGAATCCTCTTTAAAATTACCAACTTACCTATCAGCGATTTTTCTGGCTGGCCTGTCCCAAGCACATCCTTGGAAATCCAGTCAGTGCAGGATGGTGTTGCAGATCTAGACAATGAATTCTTTCTTATGACACTTGGTGCCAACTATCAGAAATTAAATATCTCCAAAATACTTTGTTAACAAAGGAGAAAAGGTGAGTGATGTGGAAGGTGGGTGGTTAAGATGTCAGTGTATCAGGTGCATAGGGTGCCAGGTGGGTCAAGTGGTTATGGTGCCAGGAGGGTGAGGTGGATAGACTGCCAGATGGGTGGATGTGTATTTATTTGGCTGGGAGGTGATAGAGTTTGCTCTGAAATTGTCGGATCTGTCCAGGCCGAAGTTAGGTTGGTGACGTTGGTTCCAGAAAAATTAAATTGGACCAGGGAGCGTGATGGTGATATGGGGCTCTGGTTAATAGTTAACCAGGCATTAGTGTAGGTTTATAATCCTCTAATTTTTCCTGGATAACTATGAAAGGTTAAGTGAGTGACACCCATCAGAAATCTCTGACATTGATCGACTTTTTTGGAGAGTTTAATGCAGGAAAATTGCCCATCTGAAAATTCAGTTTGCTGGGTAATTCCCACAGCAGTCTGCTGTATTAAGGTTCTGCAAGGTGCGTGCTCGCAATTCCAGTCTACACTGCTCCAATTACTCTCTGGCTATCGGAATATCTGGGTCTTTATCTCTAAATCAGTCCCATGGCCTAATATTTTGTAGGTCAATAGTTCTACATTTGTAAGTGAGAGGTTTCAATATTGAGGACTGTAAAGGTTTGCCAAAACAGATACAGCATGCATAGAAAATATTTCCTAAGTATTAGCAATGTGTTTTATTGGCCTTGGAGACAGCACAGTGCAGATTTATCAAAATGATAAGCTCAAAATATTCAATTATTAGGACAGCTGGGATAGACTGATTATATTCCGTTGAGTATAGAAGATTAGTGGATGATCTGATTAAGATGTTTAAGATGTTTAAGATTGTAGAGAATTTGATTGAGTTTATAAAAAAAACCTATTATCTCCGTTGGGAAAGCCTAGTATAAGTGGCGATAACCTTAACATTATATACCAAGCAGGGACAATATCAGAAAGCACATTTTCATGCAGAGGATAGAAGAGTAACCATTGCCTTACAATGTATATGATATTCTGAAGAAAGATCTGGACCCGAAACGTCAGCTTTCCTGCTCCTCTGATGCTGCTTGGCCTGCTGTGATCATCCAGCTCTACACCTTGTTAATGTAGTTGTACTGCCATTTTCTGAACCTGGATTCTTTTCACTTCTGAACTTAGGAATTTGTGCAGTTGAGTTCAGTTTTAAAGTATACCCAAAAGGTTGGTTTAGCCATGGGATCTCCTTAAGCCCCTGCACTCACTCATATTTGTCAGTTTCCACAAGAAACACATTTTTGATAGTCAGCCCTAATCTCCTGCTGCTTGCATACTTCCAATAGACAATACTTTTGCAATCTTAGTATCTATAGCCCCATATAAATATTTTCTAGCACATCCTAATACTCCATCCCAAATTCAAGTTCTCTCTTCAGCTTGACTTAATGAGATCCCCACTGACTGATATACAAACCGGCATACAAAAAGCTCCATACACTGTAAACTTGCTGGTAGCAGTAGAATTGTAAATAGGACCCTTCCCTAGTCATCTGCTTCCTAACCTTGATGCTGGAATAGGGCATATCAAAGCCATCATGTGAGAAAATGGCTGTCCTGAATAGACGATTGTTGCTCGTGTCTCACGCAAATGCAAAACCTGGCCAATGACTGCCACTTATGGACCTGAAAGGTGCCCAGTCTCCCTCAAATTACGCTGAAAATGCAAAATATCTTAAAAATGTGAACAATAGGTTAAATAAGTCATTGCTACCGTGCAGTGGCTATGTGAGTGTAAAGGACATGATCTCTACCAAATTATAAAATCATAAGGTTTCAACCTCCAAACCTTGGGCATGATCTCAAACTGTAAAATACGAATAGTCAAACCTCAACACAACAAAAAAGTGAACTGTAGCGGTATGTAGGAGTTAATTGTAATCTTGTAGAAGGGTGAGCCAGCCCAACTTCTGACCCATTAAAAAGCTGGAAATGACATTATCTGTGTCAATGGTTTGTAACTTACAGCAAGGTGGCAACAGGGTAAGTTGGTCAATTTGGAGCTCCACTCTGCTTGCCAGTTCTCTTTCTCTTTCTTTCTTTGTCCTTACTTTTGTTTCTCCCTTCTTCTCTCTCCCTCTGTAGTAATTCTATTCCCCCCACACCCACCCCTTTTAATTACCTACCTAAGGAGTTGGGAAGGAGCTGGGTTGTGACCAGGGAACCACGTGGCGGGAGCTGAACGTGTGGGTTGTGTCCTGCAGTGATGGCAGTTTGAGTGTGGGCTGGAGCGATGGCGGTGGATCAAGAGTGGGCCAGCGAGAGCGAGCCGGTGAGGAAGTGGCAGCAAGATCGGGCTGGTGAGGAAATGGCGTCGAGAGCGAGCTGGGAAAGCAGCTAAGAGTGGGACACTGGCAGCAGCGGAGTATGGCATGGAAAGCCCGGAGCGGGACTCTGGCAGAGGCATGGCGAGGGGCTGGAAAGCCTGGAATGGAAATCTGGTGGAGGCATGGCGAGGGGCTGGAAAGCCTGGAGTGGGAATCGAGCGGAGGCATGGTGAATGGCTGGAAAGCCCAGAGCAGGACTCTGGCGGATGCATGGAGAAAGGCTGGAAAGCCCAGAGCGGGACTCTGGCGGAGGCATGGCGAGGGGCTGGAAAGCCCGGAGCGGGACTGCAACTGTGGAAAGGAAAATTGGGCTCTCCTCAGTTATCTTTTCTTTCTTATTGTATTCTAAGTTAATGTGAATGGTACCACGTATGTACGGCGAAGGTACACACTTTACACTGTATTTTTACATTGAATAAATGCGACAATAAATGATTAAAAAAAGATTTACTTCTACTTGTCTGAAGAAACATATATTCATAAGTAGGGACCCATTCTTAGTAAATAAAAGGATTATGTTTAAGCTTTGTGGCTTTTAAAAATTATCTGGAAGCTTGAGGAGCATATAACCTTGTTTTTTCCATGGCAATGCCTCAGTCATTCAGAATTGACTTGTACGTTTACTCTTATAGTATCAATGTTGACCTTATTTGAAATTTGGCATTCTTATGTTTGTTTTGATGAGTGCAGGATGAAATAGTTTGGCAATATGTCTCACTTTCTAGCAATACACCCTTGTGTAATAGCATGATTCTTTTTCTCTAAGCTAGCCAATCTTATGGCCTGTCAAAGAAAATATTGGGTAGCTTAATACTGCCCAGTCATATAGCCCAATAATAGACTCTTAGAAATACAATAAGAAGCTCCAAAATGTCAGTTTGTAAGAGCCTTTCAACCTATTTGATTTTATTCTTCCAAAGTACAAATCCTAAGCTTCTTTCATTGCATCATTCAACTGTTTCCCGAGCTTAACTACTCATTGCAATGATCCAATTCAGTTATTGAAACCACATAAGTAAATATTTTCTGGTGCCTGTCTGAAACCTGTTCTTCGTGAATGTGAAAGGACAATGTTACTTGCACTACTTCACCGAATCTATTCTGCAATTTTATAATAAGCATTTTTTTTCTAAAATTTCTCTTACAAGAGTGCTGATTGGTTGGCAAGTCTGCTTGATAGATATATTACATTGGAGAATATACCCATTATTGCTCATTGACAGTCAACTGCCTGGCTTTGTTTAAATTTTCAGAAAGGCAGGTTGATTTTGTTTGGTCAGGGCTTCAGCCTGAGAAATGAACCAGTGAATGGCTGTCACTCATTTTGTTGAGTCAAAACAGGTGTAGTGCATGGACATCTTATTTCTGTCTGCAAAGTATAGGGCTCTAAGTCTTAATATATTATTTCCCTTGAAATGCAATACTATACTAGCAATACATTTGTATTTGTAATCAATTCAATGCAGAGTGGAATGCCAAGGTAACTGAACTTGTGAACTAAGACATGCAATCTGCAAAATGTTATGCAACAAGTTTTGCGTAACCTTATTCTATTAAAATGCTTTAGTTCAATATAATAAAACAGTTATGTACTGATTATACTTCAGCAATTGATTTGATTAATAAAGACTGGTTACACAAGAGCTCAATATAAAGGCATGCAGTGACAAAAGGGAGATACCTATGGAAGATTTGTCTTCAACTAATCCAAAGCAAATAGAAAAGCACAACATTCCATTTCGCTTACTGACTGTACCTATAATTGAGTTCAGTACAGATAACGAAGGTATTTTTTGTTGTGATGACATGACACTTCACTCCAGATATTATTGACTAGTCAAATGCCATATGCTACTCAGAGGATACTTTGATTTGACTAAACTAGGAAGTCAGTGGACAATGGGTGCACTAATTTCAGTTTATATCAATGTTTAAAGTTGATTTTGGAACAGATACAGACTGGAAATTAAGGGGAGTCAGTACTTCTAAGTCATCTAAGCTGTGATGTAACATGGTGGGTCAACTACTGCCTAAAAACACTACGGACCTGGGTTCAATTCTAGCCTTGGGTGACTGTGTGTGGAGTTTGCACGTTCTCCCCATGTCTGTGTGGGATGCCTCTGGGTGCTCTGGTTTCCTCCCAAAACGTGCAGGTTAGGTTAATTAGCCAGGTTAAAAGTTTGGAGTTATGGGGAAAGAGAGGGTGACTAGGTCTGGATTGAATGATCTTTGCAACGTTGATGTGGACTTGATGATGGGCTGAAAGGCCTCTTTCTGCACTTAGGAATTTTATGCAACTTCTATGATGCATCTATGTTAACAGTAGGTCAGGGTTACTTTTCTTCCAGTGATTTTGAGAGTTTCTCAAGTAAGTTTTAAGAAAAGCTGTACTGAGATAGTCCCTGTGATATACGATAATTGAATCTTGAAAACACCAGTGAAATGAGGTAAAGACCCTGCTTATATTTGGCCTTATTATTTTGTTACCGACATTGCATTGCTGCTAATTTGATATGGAAACTCAGCGGGACACAGACACAGTCCATTTTGCTGGATGCCTTATCAATTTCTGCTGCACATGATCTTCTGCAAGGCTTTATGGGGTAGACAAAATATTCATAGGTTCTGCTCAAAGCTACCGTCCTGATACAGATTATAATTTAAATTATAGTTAAATGACATAAATCCATGATCTTCTTCTTTAGAGTGCCTTACACAGTCTGCAACCTAATTTAAATGTGAGTCAAATACCCAGTAATGTTTCAACTTGTTCTTACCCACACAGCCAAGAGTAGATCATTGACATGCCTGCCTGGCTGAGGGTAACTGCCTTCACCCAAACTGTATTTCCAATGAGGTAATAGGTTAATTGTACCATTTGCTGTAAAGTGAGTGGCAGCTGTCAACAGCAGGAAGTACCAGCAGCTGTGATTGTTACCACAATACAAAACATTTCTGCCTCTAACTCCTTTGACATTCCCCCTGATAAATATAACATGAGTCAATCTGAAGCAAACAGGTTTCAGATAAATCACTGATGTTCACCAGGTTAAAAACTATCATTGCTTGTACCCTCAGTAATTGACAGAAAAATGTGAAAGTTGTGTGTCACCATATTACAGGATGAACAAAAATCCAAAGCACTCTCTTGGCCCTGCATACAATTTCATAAGACACAAGATATAGGAGCATAATTAGGCCATTCAGCCCATTAAGTCTGCTCCATCATTCGATAATTGTTTATTTTGTTTCTGAACCCCATTCTGCTGCCTTCTGCTGCAACCTTTGATCCCTTACTAATCAAGAATTTATATATCTGTCTTAAGGACACTCAGTGACTTGGCCTCCACAGCCTTGTATGGCAATGCAGTTCACAGATTCACCACCCGCTGGCTGAAGAAATTTCTCCTCATGTCAGTTCTAAAGAGTCATCCCTTCACTGAGGCTGTGCCCTCAGGTCCTAGTCTCTCCTACTAGTGGAAACATCTTCTCCGCTTCCACACTATTCATGCCTCACAGTATTCTTAAAGTTCCAATGATATCCTCCCTCATCCTTCTAAACTCAATCTAGTTCAGTACTCAGCCACTACTCATATGACAAGCTCTTTATCCCCTTCATTCTTGTGAACCTCCTCTGGACCCACTCCAATGCAAACACATTCCTTCCTTAGATATAGAGCCAAAAGCTGCTCACAATATTCGAGTCTGAGTAGTCTTACACAGCCTCAGCAGTACATCTTATATTGTAGTCCTCTTGAAATAGATGCAAACATTGCATTTGCCTTCCTAACTGCCATCTTAACCTGCATATTAAAATTAAAAGAATCCTGAACTAGGACTCCCAAGTCCCCTTGTGCTTCAGCTTTCCGAAGCCTTTCCCCTGTTCTTACTGTTGTTCTTCCTATTGTCTCTGTTCTTTCTACCAAAGTTCAAGACCTCACACTTTCCCACATTGTATTTGTTTTCCACTCTCCTAGCCTGTCCAAGACCTTCTGCAACCTCTCTGCTTCCTCAACACTACCTGCTCCTCCACCTGTCTTTGTGTCATCTGTAAACTTAGCAATAATGCCGTCAGTTCCTTCTTCGAATTCATTAATGTATAATGTGAATAGTTGTGGTCCCAATACAGACCCCCTGCGGAAATCCACTAGTCACTGGCAGCCCTCAAGAGGAAGACTCTTTTATCCTATCTGCCTTCTGTCAGTCAGCAAATCGTCTTTCTATGCTAGTACCTTGCCACTCACGCAATGGGCCCCTCCCACCATGAGAACTTCCAGAAAGATGGCAGTGGAGTAGGGCTTCTGAGCGCTCGTCCTTTTTGTTTATTTTCTTTTTCTGTCTTTTTTGTTCTTTCCTTCTCCTTTATTTTACTTACCTCTTGTTCAAGGGCTCGGCTGTGGCAATGGCATTAGCGGCAGCAAATGAGCCCAGTGTGGACTTGAGTGGGCCCAGCGCTGACCCAAGGTTGCAGCGCGGAGGCGGGGTTTGGGTTCCTGGCAGCCCCTGCATTGATGAGGTGGTCCTAGCACTGACTCATGGCTGTTGTGGCGGAGGTGCATTTGAGTTGACAGTGAAGATTCATGGGGATGGCGGCAGAGGTGAATTTGGGCCCCGTTATGAGACCCGTGGCATCAGCAGCGGCTGCATCAGTGAGGTGGGCCCAAGGCACACTCGTGGCAGCGGCAGAGTCGAGTTTGGGCTGGTGCAGTACCCGGCGACATCGGTGGTGTTCACTTCTGCAAGGTCCAGCGAGGGCATCGGTGGAGACAAGATGGCTCTGAACAGTGGTCACTTTCATTCCAGCTGTGACGGCACGGTGAAGGGGACATGTGCCTGGCAACCAGAGCACTTAACAAGAAGGACTGTAAAGTAGCACCATTTTCTTCATTTTTTTGCCTTTATATTCTATGTTTTGATTTATTTTTCTGTGTTTTAAGATGGTGCTGGAGAGTGGTGACATTATACAATACATTCCACTGTATTTTGTAATAAATCAAATCGTTGGCTCATCTTATTTAGCAGACTCCTGTGCAGCACCTTATCAGAGGCCTTCTGGAAATCCAAAGAGATCACGATCAACAGCTCTCCTTTGTCTAGCTTGCTCATTACCTTCTCAAAGAATTCTAACAGATTTGTCAGACATGACCTCCCCTTGACAAAGCCGTGCTGATTCAGCCCTATTTTGTGATGCACTTCCAAGTCCCCTGGAATCTCATCCTTAAGAATAAGCTCTAAAATCTTACCAATAACCGAAGTCAGGCTAACTGGGCTATAGTTTCCTATCTTCTGCCTCCCTCCCTTCTCAAATAGGGTTGTTACAGTTGCTACTTTCCAGTCCTCTGTGAACCTCACTGACTCCAGTGATTCCTGAAAGATCACCACCTATGCCTTCACAATCTTCTCGGCTAGCTCTTTCAGAACTCTAGGGTGTAGTCCACACGGCCTAAGTGATGCATTCAACTTCAGATCTTTCAGCTTCCGCAGCACTGTCTCCTTAGCTATGACATCCATGATGTGCAAAACATTCAACTACATCAATATTGAGGTAGTCAGGAGGCTGGGAATCAATATCTACTTTTCAGGTTAGAGACAGATTACTTTTTAAGATCACTTTCTCTGTTTGGATTATTTGATTCAAAAGGTGGATTAGAAAGATGACTTCTAGGTTTCTGGGTTCTCAAAGCCTTGGCCTAACAGTTGACAGTTTTAACAAAAGTGAATTACTGCAAACACTGGAAATCTGAAATGACAAGACCAACCACAATTATTACCAAGCGTACAAGAAATATTTGAGAGTTTTTCTAACGCATGGACAGATTAGAGATTACATTGCACCATAAAATTATTGCTATCTCCTGCAATTTTTTATCAAGTGGAGAAACCTACCTAAGAAGATAAGGAAGGGTGTTTATCCATACACATAGGCACTGATAAAGAACTAAGGATACATCCCTGTTACAACACTGGGGTACAGAGTTCCAAAGATTCACAGCCTTCAGAGAGAAGTTCACTCATCTCAATCCAAAATGACCATCTCTCAAGTGTCATTGGGAGGTAGCTTAATGTGCTCACCTTTGTCATTGCTAAAGTGACAATATTTTCAGTTGAAAAATTGGTTTGATCAGGAATGTGAAATTATGGGAGCACTGTAAGGCTGTACCCAGTTTCAGTCAAAGCACATCAAACTGAAACTCTTTGGGAAATGCACTCAGCTTAAATGCTTTATACAGGTAAGTACTGGCTAACTACCTTGTAGACTTCCTGAAATTGGCAAAATTCTTCCTTTCTGATTGTTTGAAGCTGTAACGATGCTTGCTACCATTTCCTTGCAGCGACGGTATCCAGTAGCAGGATCAGCTTCCTTTATCCACATACTCCAATGCTGCATTGTTGACCAGTGAGGTTATTATCTTACCAGAAATACTGCTTTGTTATAATAAATATGAAGGCTTTGTCCTTCCTCATACTTTCAGGTAGCCGTGCCATTAGCATAAAAACTGTTGCAACGTACTTTACAGTGGAATCAGGAGAAATGAATAATTAAGAGGATCAAATGGTGACACAATAAGATGTCAACTTTTAGAACTTTTACTGAAACAAACAAAATAGAAGGAATACTGATAAAACATTGTTTCAGGAGGTAATTTATAACTTAAACTCCAGGAACGATCCCCCAGTTAACTTTCATAACAATTGAAACCCTTTCCCTGTCATGGTTATACTTCAGTCTGGTCCTTAAGCAGACACATTCTTCTCTATGAATCAGATCAAAGCTGTTCTCATTTCTCAATGACTTGCTTTGTTTTCCCGATACAAGCTCAAATTCTTTTCCTTGATCAATGCTTCACAGGGAGGGACTAATTGATGAGCCTTCCTCTAGTCAACGCTGGGAGAATCTTCCATCTTCACTTACACCCTCACAAATCCAGTGTCTTCAATTCAGGGACCAACTTCTACCAGTATCCTGCATCCTGACACTGTCTGTTTTAGGCTCTGTCACATAGATTTTTGCAGACTGAGTCTAAATGAGGTTCTGTCATGTTTGCTTTGTATGGATGTTACCCCCTCAAAGCTCATCCCTACAACGATATGAATCATAAAAAGGTCATTTATCTAGGTGGAAGTACTCATTAGCTGTCTCCAGAGCTTCAATTCATGGGATGAAAGAAAAAGTTTAACCCATAATCATTTATAAAAGCTGATATTCCTAACACCTCCTTGTGAAACTTGGAGTTGAACAGTCTATCTCATCAATTTAGCTTCTATAGTCATTGTTTACAGATTTGAATGCCTTCTTCACTGTAAAATAACCTGGGCCTCCCATTAATCACTTAGCCACCCAGCTTCTTGTCAGCACAGTACAAAACAGGTCACATGATAGCCTCCATTTATCTATTTTACTAGGATTGTGTTCCAACATGTAACTCTTTTAATTGCTGACAATATTTAGCAGTGTTTTGCAGGATTGCCCGGTCTGACTAATGTTGTTCAAGTCAGTTTGAAAGACTGAGTCATGGAAGATCAAAGTGGAAGTGTTCAGCCCTGTACATGGAATACATAGAACCACCCTTTTGAATGAAGATCTTGAAGGAAGTTGGTAGATTGAATGTCATTTTTGAAGTCAGAAATGAGGTCAGGAGTGTGGCTTATCTGTGAAATCAGCATAGCTTGGCTGTAAAGCTGTCAGCTCCATTTTAGTTCACCGTAGGTGAAAGCATCCTTCAAACTGTTCATACTGGTTGAACAAAGATAAGACAATGGGCCATCCCTTTGACAATTCAGATTTATGTTTACAATTTTAAAGTAAAATACTACAATTCCAACAAAGGGTTTTCCAATGTATCACCTTCTGTAAGGCGTACTGGGAGGGTTTAAACAAAAGAGCAATGTAAATGGAAAGCTTGCCATATAGACCTGGTTTTTGTCTCACTTGGACAATGCCCTTATCTCAAAACTCATACCATTTAAGACATTAAAGTCAATCTGGACAGGTTCACTCAGAGATTTCAATTATTTGATGACAATCACATGTTCTCATTTTCATGTGCTTTATATCAGAAATGAAATAAGAATACACCTGGAATAAAGCCAGTGAATTAATCTACAACTTGTGGAATAATTCACACAAGTTTATGTGAATAAAAAGATCAAACTACCACATGAAATAGAAATAGAAACTTTGAATAATCTGTTAGACTTTATGACACTCAATGGGTCGGAGTAAAGAAACCAGAGATAGACGTGGAAAAGGTGGATAAAGAGATCAGGCAGTGATGATATTTATCAGAACTCAACAAGTTGTGTATTGGCCCTCAAGCATGGCCTAAATTGGGAACAAAAACAAAGTTGCTGGAAAAGGCCTAAATTGCTTTTTCTCCATAGCTTCATCTCATTTGAACTTCGAGTTTGTTACAGATTAATTATTTGGTCATGTTTGATACTTTGTTTATTTTTGGCAGGGTTCGGCTTTAAGGCTTATGATTCTAATGGATGAAATTCTATACCTGAGAATTCCAACTATGATTTCCCCTTTTGTATTATTTGGAGGTACAGAGGTGAAAAGAAGAATGTAAACCAAGTCTGATTGTACTAGATACAGACTGCTCTTACTATTTAGACCTATTACTATCCAAAGTTTCATTTTACCACAAACTTAGTGATGGAGTTGTGTCACCTGCATAGGTTTTATGTGAAGTTGTATCAAGTGGGCTTTTCTTCCATACTCCAAAGGACAATTCCTGTTTCCCAACTGGAATAATGATGGTCTTAACTGAAGGCAATCTTGTTTGAAGAGGAAGATAAGCAGCAGAGATGGCTGTAGCACTTCTTTGTACCATTAAGACGGATAGTTGCAGAGTGAAGATACAAGGAGCTCCATTAGGTCAATACAATTATTACATACGACATTGTACATCTTAAATCTTCAACTCCCTGAACAGGTGGAAACTATTTGCTCAC
Organism: Ginglymostoma cirratum; assembly: GCA_024137785.1. Classification (NCBI taxonomy): domain Eukaryota; kingdom Metazoa; phylum Chordata; class Chondrichthyes; order Orectolobiformes; family Ginglymostomatidae; genus Ginglymostoma; species Ginglymostoma cirratum. Next base: position 43,702,704 of record JAHRHZ010000021.1, read on the forward strand.
ATTGTTCCAGCAGGACTTTTGTGACTAGAATACTGACTAGCAACCAAAAGGCATGCTGAAATACTGCTGTAGTCAGCAAGACCTATCATTAATTAATTTTCATTAATTTTGTCAGTGACAAATACGTAACAAAAACCCACATTGATTGTAGTCAAAGGGGTGGTTGATAGTACAATTATACGCAGATAACATATTTTCTTTTGAAATTTGAATTGTATGGAATGCAACTAAAGTGAGCTATCGTTCCATCTTAAAATTATGTTCATTCCTTTTTTTTTTGCTGATTTTCCCAAACCTCCATCCAAGTAACCAACTAAAAGGACAATGAGAGAAAGCATTGACTCCTAATAGTCCAGGTAAGAACATAAGAAACAGGAGCAGGAGTGGGCCATCTGGCCCCTTATACTTGCTCCGCCATTCAATAAGATCATGGCCGATCTTATCGTGGACCAAGCTCCACTTACCCGCTTCCTCACCATAATCCTTAATTTCTTTACGGTTCAAAATTCTATCTTTGCCTTAAAAACATTCAACAAGGTAGCCTCAGCTGTTTGATCTGGGCAGGGAATTCCACTGATTCACAATCTTTGGATGAAGTAGTTCCTCCTCAATGCAGTCCTTACTCTGCTCCCCCTTATTTTGAGGCTATGCCCACTAGTTCCAGTTTCATCTGCCAGTGGAACCAACCTCCCTGCTTCTATCCAATCTATTTCCTTCATAATTTAATATGTTTCTATATGATCCCCACTCATTCATTCTTCTAAATTCCAATGAGTACAGTCCCAGTGTGCTCAATGTCTCCTCATAAGGCAACCTTCTCAATTCTGGAATCAAGCTACGAACCTCCTCTGTATCCCCTTCATTACCAGTACATTCTTTCTCAAGTAAGGAGACCAAAACTGTTCCAGTTAACCCCAGGACTGTCACAAGCTAGTTGCTTGTTACTCCAATAGTGCAACGGTAGACGAATCAACCCTGCAGCAGTTCTTCCTGGTTTAACAAAATGAGTTTTGGCCAAGATATGATTCTTGGCTCTGTCATCCTCTGTGTCCCAGCAAAGTCAGACAAACTATGATCACTCACTGTGCATATGCAAAGAAAAGCTATTTACATTAGGCACCTAAAAATTGGCAAAGTTTACAGATACAGACCATATACAAAGAACGACAAACCTTGCAAAATGTCAATGACACATCAAAAGTAGGCATTATTATTGGCCAGAGGTACCTTTATTACTGTTTAACAATATCAAAGGCATGAAAATGGATTTTAAATTATGTATTTTTTGTTCATCAAAGAAAATTATTCTACAGTCAACAGAAGCTTCAACTAGCTATACAACAGGATTAAAAGTTATAAAGTCTAAAAGTCACTTATGTAGTTTACACGGTTTAACTCTTTAAATCAATTTCCAAAACATTTTTCCTTATTTAACATTTAGCAGTGTCAGAAAATTGTCTACTTAAATAGAAAATCCATTTGTTTACATATTTACATATAAATACATCTATCCTATGATAGTCATTCTTTAATTTAAGACGCTTTGCATCCACTGACTAATGCTAAAGAAAGAACTCAATGTCTACTTCACACGCTAGAATTCTCAGCACTTGCATGTCTGAGAGTGCACACGATGTTTCACTGAGCTTCTGAACAGAACTGGTGTCCATTTTATAACAGCAGTTATTCCGATGTTTGCAGGACCCATTGTTGAATATGTTTGCATTATTCCTTCTTGACGAAGAAACAACAGATAAATTCATCGAAGACATTCTGGAACTTCAACCTGAAAAAAGGTTTAATATTTTAATATTTACGTACCATTAATATTTTTAGTAACTGCACATTATTAATTCTATATTATTTACTTTGGACCATATATCATAGATCATAGAATCCCTGCAGTGTGGAAACAGGCCCTTCAGCCCAACGGGTCCACACCGACCCTCAGAGCATCCCACCCAGACCCATCCCCCTATAACCCACCTAATCTACACATCCCTGAACACTACGGGCAATTTAGCTTGGCCAATCCACCTAGTCTGCACATCTTTGGATTGTGGGAGGAAACTGGAATACCCGGAGGAAACCCATGCAGACATGGGGAGGATGTGCAAACTCCACACAGACAGTTGCCCGAGGATGGAATCGACCGCAGGTCCCTGGCGCTGTGAGGCAGCAGTGCTAACCACTGAGCAGTTCATTATAAGTACAGTATAATATTTCTAATTATTTTGCGAATAATCTGGGAGTATTGACAACAGTAACCATAGGAAGTGCGGATATGAAAAACAGACAGGTGAATTTCTGAAGAAGGGTCCAGACCCGAAACGTCAACTTTCCTGCTCCTCTGATGCTGCTTGGCCGGCTGTGTTCATCCAGCTCTACACCTTGTTATCTCAGGTGCATTGTGTGAAGCTTTTTGCAGCCTGAGGCTAAGGCACATTCTTGTGTTACTATTGTACCAAGCAATTTCATACAAAAGCAATTATACTTTCATTACTAACATGCAAAGTGTGGTAGAACACTTATCGATGTTTTCAATCTATAACATATCTCTGGTTGGGTAGCCTACATATTTCTGAAGATATTTTGATTGTCTCTTTTCTGAAATAAAGTCTCATTTGCTTGGAACAGACTGAATTCATTCCCCAGTCAATTAGACCATGACAAGATTGTCCTTGCAATGTAAATTTGGTGACTTTACTTAAAGCCATAACGTCAGATAACCTTGTCATGGTCAGTTGACATAAATACTTAAAAGTATTTTCCTCCCCGTGACTACAATAAAGTGTTAACTGGCTGCAGGATTTGATAACAGTTATTTGGTTAAATTAATACAATCAGGGCTACGGCACAAAGGATAATATTAAGCAAGCAAATAATCCCCTATTGTCATCACATGTTCAACCTGGCACTGATTAGGCCACGCCTGGAATACTGTGAATTGTCTTGGTCGCCTTATTTAAGTAAAGATATACTGGCAGCCCAGGGAAGGTGCACTAGAGTGATTCTTGACATGGATGAATTTTCTTATGAGGAAAGTTTGAGTAGATTAGGCTTCTACTCGTTGGAGGTTAGAAGAATTAGAGAAGATGTTAAAGGAACTTAGAGGAGTAGATGGGGTGGATTTGGAGAGGTTATTTCCCCTTGTGGGAAAGTCTTGGACTAGAGGGCATAATGTTAGAATTTGTGGTTATCCATTTAAGACAGAGATGAGGTGATTTTTTTTCTCTGACATTAGTTAACTTAAGAAATTGTTTACCACAGAAGGCGGTCGAGACTGGGTCATTAAGTAGATTCAATATTAAGATATACACATTTTTAAATCAGTAAGGGGATCAAGCATTGCGGAGATAAGGCAGGAAAGAAGAGTTGAGGATTATCACAAAAGCCGTGATCTCTTTGAATTACCAAACTGCCTTGACAGGCTAAATCGCCTACTTCTGCTACTACATCTTATAGTCTAACCTAATTTATCAGACATTCCAGTAAATAATAAAAATTTGAAATTATCTCTATACTATGATGTATTACCTCATCTGAAACGTTACTTAAATTAAATAGCTTAAAAGGTCCATATGCAATAATGTCAGAAGAATAAGTTCTATTCTATATAACCAAATAATGATAATATAAATACAGTTAATACCTAATCCCTGTAGGGAATGTGTGTTGAACGTTCAACTATGGATGCACAAAAGATTAGCGATATAAATTTGCAAGATAATTGTCTAAGGTTTTTCATTAGTCTCCTTGTAACTTACTGGTCTTAGCTGCTTTATACTGCTTGATCGGATAGCTGCCATAAGTTCATCATGGAATGTCCTCTGAGGAGTTGCTGGCCTTGACCCAGTCTCTGACCTTTGGTCTGAAATTGGTCTTAAAGATTTTTTGAGATCCTTTAAAATGTGGTCTTCTTTATTCATTTTCTTGTTTTTACCTTTGTTTTTCCTCACTTTGGCATTTTGGTGGACATTCTGTGATTTCATCTTGGACAACTCTTGAAGCTTAATGGCTTCAGCTATATTTCTACTTGGGGTCGGTTGTAGTGGTAGGGGAGGAGGTGGCGGCGGCTGAGGAATTACAAGCTTCTCTGGAAGAGGAGGGGGTGGTGGAGGTGGAGGAGGAACAGGAGACTTCTGAAAATTTAGTTTTTTGACTACTTTAGGAGATGACCAGGGTGAGCTCTTTGGAGAAGCATGTGGAGAGGATCTTGGCGAGTCCCTCTGTAAGGCTAGTGTTCTTCGGTTTGTTGGCTCCACAATGCCAAGCATTTTGTCCATTTCCTGCTGCTGTTTTTGCTCCTGGAGGCGTTTTTGCCTCAGTTTGTCCAGGTTTCTGGTTAGGATACTAGTCATTGCCATCCGTGGTCCTGGCAGTTCAAAATGATAGCCTAATTTCATAAGCGTTTCATTATCTTTAAGAAGTTTGGCTATTTCCATTTCAACCTGCCCTCCACATATATGCCTTTGATTGTGGAATCTTAGTTCTGCTAATACATTATTATATTGTATGGCTCTAATGATAGCTAAGATCCCTTTGCCTGTGATATAGTTTGAGTCAATATTAAGATTGGTGATGCTTCTGTTAACTTGCAACATGTCAGCTAGTGCACAAGCCACATGGTCATCAGCGTGAGTGTTGGCCAGAGTCAGAATTTTGACAACTGTATTGTATTTCAGAGCTTCTGCCATGAGTGTGAATGTTGCAATACTTATGTTCTCAATATTATTCAGATTGATTTCTGTTTTCTCTGAATCATTATTCTTAATGCTCTCAAGAGTGTCATCAATTAATGCTGCATTTCCACTTGGTGAGCTAGCAGTTGCTTTGAGATTTGGATCATCTTCTGTCAATTTTCCTTTGTTATACTGCATAATATTGTTTTGCAATGATTGATCATTAATGTGCCCATTACATGAGTGTGGTCCAGCCTGTCCATTTATGCTTACTGATCTGATGTCTAAAGATTTGCCATCATTCACGTCCTCCTCTTTTTCTTCCTCTGTTGTTGTATCTTCTTCATTCTCGTCTTCTGTTTCTTCTGATGTACATTCATCTATGTCTATTTCAACCTCTGATTGCCCGCCTTCACTTTCAGTTTCACAGTCATCTTCAGTATTTTCCTTCTCAATTTCATTACTTTGTGTCTGAAATAACAGTGATAAATAAATACCAGATACAGCACAGTATATACATTGCTTCAGCCAAGCTATCTATTGCAGTTGAGAATTAAAATCATATGTCACCACTTCCCTCTCCCCACTAGTATTTATTTCTAAATTTTCTAATTATTTCTAATGACTGGTAAGATGGAGCTGGAGTATTGCTGAGAAAATGACATATTTTGGCAAGTTATTTCATCCTGTACTGATCAGGACAATGCACCACAAGACTGATTTAAACAGAAAACAACATTTTGTATTATATGAGAACAGAGGTGATTGGTTGGCAAGTAGAATCTGTTTCATAGAGGTGTTGCTCTGTGAAGAATGCAGCAGTTAGATGAAGATTAACAGTACACACAATTGTGGCTGTTTTGACTGGTGTCTTTTTTCAGTGATATATAAATTATTTCAAACTTCTCCCTGTTTTGTTATAAATAGTTGTTTCTGAATTCAGAAGAAGATAGTGTTGAGATGCAGTGATAACAGATTCCCAGTTGCACTTACAGTCAGAAGGATATAATAGACTGTATAATGTTACTGAAGGATTCCTTGGAACAGATTTGGATGGATACCCGGGGTAAGATAGAGGATTAAATGGTTTTCAAGTTACCAATAATGTACTGCAGGATTGCTACAGCCTTGGATAGACCGAGGGATCTTACAGCAGTTGACTTGCTAACCCCAACACCATTCATCCAAGGGCACTCAGAATAACTGGTTGCTGAATTCTTCAAACTCCTTGACAATATCTTGAGTGGCTTTTGGAGTTGAGAATTAGAGAAGGCCAATGTGGCAACAAAAAAAAAGTGACAATGATTAAGACCCATTAATTTGACTTCAGTTGTAGGCAGAATGCTAGAAGGGATAAATAACATGAGTACCTTGACAGTGAACGTATTACTAAGGAGTCTCAACATGACTCTTCGAGTAGCCAACTTGTACAGTGAATGGAAATTTACTGTAAACAGCCAAAAGCAGGTGGGATGAGATTCTGAGTGAGGCCACTGTAGTGTGCAGGAGATAACTGGGCATTACTAGGTGTGTCTTGCAGCCACTGCCAGCTCCTGAAACTTTTGCAATTGACTCTGGCTTCTGAAACATTTTCCAGTTTTTTTCTTCTGAAATTAGTATGAATTTTTAAATTTTATTTCAGCCATGCAGGAGGTTTGGAAGGCAATTAGGGATCATAGCATGCAAAAACACAGAATGAGCTTTAATAGTCATTTGGAACATAGGACTCAGGAGCGGTAAGTCAGTCGGTACTGTGAACCTGCTCTGCCATTCAATGAGATCATGGCTGATCTCAACTCCCACTTTTCTGCTGTCCACCATAACCCCCAATTCCCTTTTCTATCAAAAATTTATTGATTCATGCCTCGAGTAAATTATATGAACAGGCTCCATGCTCATTTCCATCTTATTCCAGTCTCCCCTCTAGGAGGAAACATAGTGCGCGTAAGCAAGACAATCAAGTCCCATATGGACCTTCTGTGGTTTGCCTCTCATTCTTCTAAACTCCTACAGGTATAGGCCCAATCTGTTCAAACTTCTTTCATCCCAGCACAAAAATCTAATTGACCTTCTCCAAGCTACTTCTCAAGTAGTTCTGTTTTTTTTCAAATATGGAGACCAAGTCTTTCCAAGAATGCCAAGGTACAGCTGCAGTAAAACCTCCCTACTTTTAGATTTTATTTTTGTTCATTCATAGGACAGGGACATGACTGGCTGGTCAGCATTTTATTGCCTGTCTCTAGTTGCCTTTGAGAAGGTAGTAATCAGCTTCCACCTTGTCAGTCCACATGCTGTAGGTTGACCCATGATGCCCTTAGGGAGTGAATTCCAGGATTTTGACCCAGCGACAGTGAAGGAATGGCGATATATTTCCAAGTCAGGATAGTGAATGGTTTGGAGGGAGCTTGCAGGTGATGGAGTTCCCATATAGCTGCTTCCCTTGTCCTTCTAGATGGAAGTGGTGGTGTTGTCTAATGACCTTTGGTGGTTTTCCACTCCCCTTGCAATAGACACTTGCATTCCATTTGCATTCCTAATCACTTGCTGTAACTTCTCGAGATTAATGTACCAGGACGCCCCCATTCCTCTGTACTACAGGGTTCTACATATTTGCTACTATTAAATAGCATACTGATTTTCTATACTTCCGGTCAAAATGGACAAGTTCACATTTTCCCAAATTATATGCCAACTGCCAAATTTTTTCCACTTTACCCATTTACATCCCTATTCAGACTAACAACCTCCTCTTGGTAACTTACCTTCCTATCTATTTTGGTGTCATTAGCAAATGTTGCTACCATACAGTCAATCCTTTCATCCAAGTCACTGATGTAGACTATAAATGGTTGAGGCCCCAAGCTCTGATTCCTGTTGCACCCCACTAGTTACAGCTTGGGAATCCAAAAAAATACCCACATGTTCCTATTCTCTACTCCCTGTTAGGTAATCAATCCTTTATCTATTCCATCCCCACACCGGGTGTAGAAATTGTCTTGTCTGCAATCTTTGTGACACTTTTTGGGATGGTCTTTTGGAAATCCAAGTACAGCACATCTACACTTTGCCCTTTATCCACCTTGCTTGTTACTTCACCCAAAAAACTCAAATTAAATACAATTTCCCTTTCACAAAATCGTGTTTAATCTGCCTGATCACATTATGACTTTCAATGTATCTTGCTGTAACACCCTTAGTAATGGATTTGTAACGTTTCTGTATGACAGGCGTTAGGCTGTGTGGCCTACAGTTTCTTGATTTCACTTCCCTCTTCTGTTTTGTGTTTGTATATTACATTTCTGGCTTGATGCTACATAAATGGAACAGTTAAGTTTGGTGTCATCTATAACAGAGGAGTAAGAAATGTTTTTCCCCACTTAAACTTATTCCTATTAAACACATTTTGCAAAAACGTGGTAAGTCGAAATGGTGCAATGATCAGTAACTAAAAGCAACACTGAATTTATAGTTTCAAAATATTATTTACCTAATTTTTGTTGTCTTCATGTCAGCAAATTCATCATTACACACTGAAGTCTAACAACTGTGATTATTGCAAAGATTCCTAATTTCACATGAATCAGCAACACATATTGAGGTGTACAATAAGGTCAAAGATCTTATCCTCGGTCATAAAACACAGCTGATCAATTCATGGCCTTGCACCCTAGAATTGGGTGAGGATCTCCAAGCTCATTTTCTTTTTGTCTGTTCATCATTCCTCAATATTTCTGCATAAATTATAAACAAGCTAGTATGCTGCTGTTTGTTAATAATACGTTTCCTAGAGTGACCTAGTGGATTCGTTAGATAGTTAACACTGTCTTTGAAAATTAAGGCAGGGATTAGTTGACAGAACACTACCTTATAAAGAAATAACACAACATACACAAATGACACAACATGTATTGCACTTTTACTGCCAACAACATCCACTGTGCTTTACTAGGAAGGGAAGGAAAGGAAAAGCCTGGAGTGACCTGGTTTAAAAGTTGAGTCTTCGCAAAAGTTTTAAAATGAAGATCAATTTGAATTTTCTGTACATTTAACATTTCCATAGTCAGCAATTTGTGAAATGTACCAGCCCCAACAGCTTAATGAGACAAGTCACAGAGGGATGTTGTCCTCCAACTGTTGCATGTACATAGTTTTGTTTTCTTTCTAGTTTTGGCTTGAAGCTGCACAATTTTAAAATAGTCTAAAATTGTTGAATTGTATATTTGGAGTTCTACATCAACTGATAACAAGGAACTAGGATAAAGGATCTTGACAGAATAAACAAAGCTAGCAAAGGGTCGGTAACTAGAAGGCACAGATTTAAGATAATGGAGAAAATAAGTTTTGGTGAAATGTGGATTTTTTTTTCCAGTATAGTGGCGTTAATGATCTGGAATCCGTTGTCTGAAAGGGCGATGGAAGCTGATTCAAAATCACTTTCAATAGGAAATTAGATAAATACTTGAAAATAGACTATTTCCAAGAGAAGGAGGAGAGAACTAAGCTCTCTGCACAGGCACGACGCGCCAAATGCTTTCTATTTGTGCCACGGTATTCTAGATTTGGGGAAAAGACTTTGTTCTGTCACGATGTCAAGTTCTGGATTAAGCACTCACCTGGTTCAATTCGGCCGAAAGTCTTTCATTTTCTAACAGTTTCTGTGTTTCGTGTTCCCAATACGCCATCAAAGCCTCTCTGCTGAACGTTCCTTGAGGGGTTTTATCTGTTTGGTCTTTCTGCCGGAGTCCAATGGGTACAAATTTGTCCGGTTCCATATCCTCCAATTCCTTCTCCAGTTCCTTTAGCTCATCCGAGGTCAGAGAAGCAAGGATTTCATCCTCGTCTATGTCTTCGTACTTTTGCAGCTCTTTCCTGTAACCGAACTGCGACATGTCAATAAACCACCGGACCGTTTGAAGAAGGAAATTGAAAACAAAAGAATTTCTATTTTCTGTCTTTCCTGACTGACCAGAGTGGACTGCGTTCGGTGAGCTGGGTGTCTGGGCTCTTGCAGGTAACTTTTAAAGCAGCGGCTGAGGTCATCATGCGCTGGCTGTTCTAACAAATGTATGAAAGCATGTTCCGTTTTCAGCAACAGACGTCACCAGAAACAGTTCAAATTAAAGCACCATCTTTTCCAGGCACCTCACTCCATTGCAGCAGAGGGTCCCAGTCCAACATTCTATCCCCTGTCATAGTTCACAGGTCCCTGATACCTCAGACACAGGAACAGGTCCCTAAAGCATTCTCTCTCTCTGTCATCCACTCACTCCGCAAACCCCCCCCCCACCCCAATAAACAAACCCAGCCTCGGAAAATCTCCTAATGACTACTCCTATTAAAAGTCCCACTTTTAGTTTTGTTTTCTAAACGTCGGTTTTGATAGAAAACAAAGGTTTTTGTACAGTTCTAGAGAAATTAACAAACTGGTTACCCCACAAAAAAGGGAGGACCTACATTAGGAATTCAGCATGCAAAGCGATAGAAGTTAAGTTTTAAGAACACTAGGGGTGGGGGAGGGAGGGTGGCTAGGGTTAAGTAGAGCAAAGTGGGGGGTTTGGAAGTTTTGAAAAGATGTTACAAAAACCAGCTATGTCAATCCACATACGACGGGAAGTTGACCTAGTCAGATCATTACAAGTGCCGCTATTTGGACGTGCGGTACATTGCAATCCCGACTATTTATAGGCACGGTACGTTAAACCCCACCCGTTTAGAGATTCCGTTATCTTCACACGAGTGCCATTTTTGTAATAAAATCGGCCGTCTTTCTTTTGCATTACAGCCCCAAATCACATTTTGAAAGGTTTTATTTTAAATGGATAAGCCATAGGAAGAGTTGGTCATGAAACACATCGACCCTGTTCTGATCACGGATGACCGTTCACCTTAACTCCAGCTCCCTATGTCCACACCTCTCCCATGCCCCAAAGTCTACCTTTTATTGCTAAAAATACTAGAGATCAGTAGTGTGTGTGTGTACATCGAAGATCAAGCGAGCATTTTACTGGTACTCAATAGATCCACTAGAGCACTGACAGGAATTTGCTCAGGTCAGGCCAAAGAGTTGGAAGAGAACCATGTGGCTCTTAAAGAATGTCAAGCCCACAATAGGAAGATGACGGGCGCAATTCAAATTCCGGCCGAGCTTTGGAAATATGGAGCTTGCGATGTAACAGATGACAATGGTCGCATTTGGAGCTGGATGGAACTGTACAACTGTGTGTGTGTCTGGGTGCTTGTTGTCACTTTTCTCATCTGATACCAGGCACCAAAAATAAAACCGTGCCTCACTCGGCGACGTATGAAACAATGAAGCAGTTATGAAGCAACGTGGCAACTGCAGGGATTGGAAACGGTTCAGCTTTGCTTGGAAATAGGAAACGGCTTTGGAATTGCTACAAGCATTATATTGGTCGACGCCTTGGAGCGCGGTACAACTATTCAATTTTTTAACTTTATAAATTCATTAACACTAGATTTTTCGTGGCCTACGAAGCCTCGGTTGGTTAAATTTCATTCAAAGCGTGAATACTTTACAAAATGTCCTTTAAAACTCTATGAGGGGACCTGCAGGTCCTCATGCGTCGGATTACAATTTGTCGTTTGAATCGTTAAAAGTATTAGTTTTTGAAAAAAAAAGTGGTTCGAGAATTCCCGCCCCCGAAGCACAGGCAGTTTTCCTCTGCATGCACAGAAGAGCGGTCCAAAGAAGAGCGTCTTTGGAAAAGATGCCGCGTTTTAACAATTTCACAAGGACTCGAGAGGAACAAGACCATGTTACTGACGGAGGATTCGAGATTGAAACACTGGCTCTAGTGATAGCTGTGTATTTTGATTGCAGAGCAGAAGTCACGAATGATGATGCTGTGCCCAAAAGTTGATTCCAATTCATGTAACATTGAAGTGACAAAAATAAGCTACACAATCGTGAAACCATCAATCACCTACTAAACTCAAAGTAAACGAAGGGGATCATAATACTACCTGTAGACACTGATTACAGTTCTGAATATTAGACACTTAACAAATACTTCCAAATATTATCAACTGAATCTGTTGGACTGAAACCAGAAGTTAAAATACCTAGCGCGAAGTTGAAATGTCAATGTTAGCGTTCACTTTCTAAAAGATTCATAGACGTACCTAGGTCAAATCTACAATTGAATGCAACATGAAAAGGAACCATGTGGTTAGGGATTGTGTTAATCTTATGTCACAGCGGCAGACTAAAAACTGGTTAAAATCAGACGCGAAAGTCAATTTTTAATTACAGCAAACTATCAAATTGGACTTGTATACAAAAGCAGTGGCTTAAAGAAGCAGGAAAGGAGACACAAAATGACACAAAGGTGCTTCTTCAACAAAGTTTTTGATCATCTGTCACAAAATCTTGTGTTTAATGTCAGATTTCATTTCTTAAGACTCCTTGGAAAGTTTTATGTCGAGATGCTAATTAAAGAAAGTCTTTATCGATGGCTCAATGTAAAAGGAGGCGAGAGGGACAAGAATGTAGAGAATAAATTGTGGTACCAGATAGCTAAAAGCACATCACTGAAGGAGGGAGTTGCAAACAAGGCCAGAGACCAATGACTAAGAACACACTGGAACATAATCTGGAGAAGGCTGTAAAGGTACGGACCCACTGAAAGGCATCTGTTAAGACAACAAACTTGATTCAATATACCAGGAGACAGCAAATTAAGGAAGATGGGTGAGAACAGGACAGTAAATGCAATGTTGGTGAGTTAAGATTTCAGTAAGGAAAGGGATCAGTGAAAGCAGTACTAGCAATCATTTGCCACACAGATTTTAGTAATGGTGGAGGAGAATCAAGGGCTAATGCAGAGATGGAAAACTCTGCCTTAGTAATTAAATACAATTTAGTCACTGAACCTCAGCTTGGGTTCTAATAAAACACCAGTCACTTACTGAACTTCATTAGACATACAACATCTGGTCAAACGTATTGAAGTCCGACATTACTTTATTATTTAAAAGCAGAACACACCTCCAGAGAAATCACCAAACACAAAATTTAGAAATCCATTTTTATTTTGCGATTATAATTATACTTTGGAACAAAGGGTCCTACAATAATTAAAAAGGTTGAACGTATGATTTCTAGGTCAGCCTATGTGCTAGACAGTTGTAATATCTCCTTTCTAATAACCAGGAAATTAGTGAGCTTGTGAGCACAAAGTGAATGTTTGAGCTTTATTAAGCGCCCACCTCAATTTGAAAATAAAAGTATTTTAGATTCTGGGCCCAATCAGGAATAAAGAAATAGCATCACTTGAAGATGGTTTGTCTTGTATCTACCAATGAAACATTGGAATACACTACTCATAAAACCTGTAAGTGACATTTTTGTCATTAAAAATACCACCAACATCACATGACCAGTTTCAATGTACAAACTTGAGTAAACTACAGTTTGGACAGTTTGTGTTGTGTCTCGTCATTGTGCATAATTATTTCTCAGCAATACACATTATTTGGCCATAATAGAAAGGTTTCATCCTCCAAACATATTTCATATCTTGTGAAATGTGCCATACATAGAACATTACAGCGCAGTACAGGCCCTTCGGCCCTCGATGTTGCGCTGACCTGTGAAACCAATCTGAAGCCCATCTAACCTACACTATTCCATTATCATCCATATGTTTATCCAACGACCACTTGAATGCCCTTAAAGTTGGCGAGTCTACTACTGTTGCAGGCAGGGCATTCCACGCCTTTACTACTCTCTGAGTAAAGAACCTAGCTCTGATATCAGTCCTATATCTATCACCCCTCAATTTAAAGCTATGTCTCCTCATGCTAGCCATCACCATCACAGGAAAAAGACTCTCACTGTCAATCCTATCTAATCCTCTGATCATCTTGTATGTCTCTATTAAGTCACCTCTTAACCACCTTCTCTCTCTAATGAAAACAGCCTCAAGTCCCTCAGCCTTTCCTCATAAGACCTTCCCTCCATACCAGGCAACATCCTGGTAAATCTCCTCTGCACCCTTTCCAATGCTTCCACATCCTTCCTATAATGCGGCGACCAGAACTGCACGCAATACTCCAAGTGCGGCCGCACCAGAGTTTTGTACAGCTGCAACATGACCTCACGGCTCCAAAATTCAATCCCTCCACCAATAAAACCTAACACCGTACGCCTTCCTAACAACCCTATCAACCTGGGTGGCAACCTTCAGGGATCTATGCACATGGACACCGAGATCTCTCTGCTCATCCAAACTGCCAAGACTCTTACCATTAGCCCTGGACTCTGTATTCCTGTTACTCCTTCCAAAGTGAATCACCTCACACTTTTCTGCATTAAACTCCATTTGCCACCTCTCAGCCCAGCTCTGCAGCTTATCTATGTCCCTCTGTAACCTGCAACATCCTTCCGCACCATCCACAACTCTGCCGACTTTAGTGTCATCCGCAAATTTACTAACCCATCCTTCTACGCCCTCATCCAGGTCATTTATGAAAATGACAAACAGCAGTGGCCCCAAAACAGATCCTTGCGGTACACCACTAGTAACTGAACTCCAGGATGAATATTTCCCATCAACCACCACCCTCTGTCTTCTTACAGCTAGCCAATTTCTGATCCAAACCGCTAAATCACCCTCAATCCCATGCCTCCGTATTTTCTGCAATAGCCTACCGTGGAGAACGTTATCAAACACTTTACTGAAACCCATATATACCACATCAACCGCTTTACCCTCATCTACCTGTTTGGTCACCTTCTCAAATAACTCAATAAGGTTTGAGGCACGACCTACCCTTCACAAAACCGCATTGACTATCCCTAATCAAATTATTCCTTTCTAGATGATTATAAATCTTATCTCTTATAATCCTTTCCAACACTTTACCCACAACCGATGTAAGGCTCACTGGTCTATAATTACCAGGGTTGTCTCTACTCCCCTTCGTGAACAAGGGGACAACATTTGCTGTCCTCCAGTCTTCAGGCACTATTCCTGTAGACAATGTGTTTAAAGCCTCCAAGCTGTCGTTGCATTATTGAGGGAACTTAACTACAGGATCACAAAAGGTGATGCATTAAAGTGTACTGCTTATTGCATAACAGTTACATAACTATCTGACAGCATCAGATCTGACACAATGAAGAATATGCAGCACCTTTTTAAATCATGAAATCTTACATAGAAGATATCACTAGTGTCCTGTCAAATTTGTTCACAAACAAGTTATCCAGAAATCAAAATGCAGAAAATTACTTCAAACAGCCCGAACAGGACAAGGCAAATTTAGAACCGATATCAGAAAGTTCTTCTTCACACCAAAGAATGTGCAAAAAACTAATTTGGCTGCTTGGTCGTGTTTAGTTCAAAAAGTCTGCAATCGTCAAGGACTAGTCAGATGTTGCAACAAGGTGAATGAATGAATAAACTGAGATGAAGCAAATAGTCTCCCTCATTTTTAATTATCTTGTGAAAACATTAAACCATATTTAATACCTTCTGCACATTCATGCATCAGATCCTCATTTTGTAGATCAAGTACCCAATTACATATTGGCCTAAAGGTGCACAAACAAACTTCATTGAAATTCTGCCTTACCATTAGCAGAAAGATGAGCAACACTTCTCGTTTGTCAACAAACTTACATCAAATCTCAGTAATTAACTTAAAACTTGCTGGGAACTGCTCGTCGGCATGTTAGAACAACGATCATATTCAACACCAGTAAACCATACTTCTAAAATCAGGACGAATAAGCCACTTGGACCTTCATGCCTGCTGTGCCATTCAGTAAAACCATGCCTGATCTGTGGCTTCAACTCCACTTTCCTACATCCCCAGCTGCCTGTGATTGCCTCGCCCTCCCCTCTCTGCTCCCAACCGCCCTATCCACGTGTTAAAGCGTTTTTAATCTTTACATGCTAGCACTCTTACAATTTGCAGTTGTTATCTACAATATGAACCAAATGTGCGAATATGCCTATTTTATGCTATACAATACTTGAAAAAAAGCAATGGTAAAAATCTGGTCACAATGATACTTCAATCAGTTTTCAGGTGATGTATTATAACTGCAAATAGATTCTATATCACTTAACGATTAGTAAAAAGTCGTCAACTACAATGGGTCAGTTGTTTTCTCTTTTAGTGGAACATAGGATGCTTTTCAGACTTTACAGAACTTGTAATTTTATTGCAACAGTTAATACTTTTGAAAATGAAAAGTGAGACAGGCATTTAAACTTGAGGCTTTATGAGCATCCCTTAATCTCACTTACACTTAGGAAATGAAGCAAAAAACAAAAACTGCAAAAAAGAGAAAAGTTCTTTTTTTAAGGTTTTAGAACACAGTAACAATCTTACAAATGGACAGTATTATGCAACAGCATAGAAGTTATTCTGGTTTCCAAAACTGAGCCAAGACAGCCATAATGCTTCACGCTAGTACTGAGAATGGTCACAGATCCTAAACACAAACCAGTTCAAAAAAATCAAGACAGAATAAACTCATACACCGTCCACAAAATCCTTGGACTGGAGATTACAGATTGAAAAGAGAGGAGTGATTTATGGTGGTAGCTAATAAGGCTCAATTATTGCAGCTGGATGAAAGACAATAAGATCGGTGATCAATAATGCATCTGCACCCTCATAATAAATTTTGAAAGCCAGAAAGGATAGTTTTCAGTGATCTTAAACATTTATTTATATATTTTTCCGTTAAAAGTTCCACTTCATAATTGCAATCTGTATTGAGAGTTTGCTCTTTGATTCTGATCCAAAGATGTCAAAAGGACTGTAAAGATAATGATGTCAATATTCATTATTACCAGTTCACTTCCAATATTTCCCAAATTGCAGTTTAACAAGCATTAAGCACAGCCCTTTATGAATACATTAAACGCAAATTCCTAATCACAGCCTTCACCTCCAAAAAACTGAATATTAGGTTATTTTCCATTAACCCTTAACACGGCCAAATACGCACGATGATTAGAAGAAATGCTGTCACTTTAAGGGTTAAAAAAATCTGTGTCCCCTGATTGCAATTAGAATTTTCACAAGAGGACCTGAATTCCTATTCAAAAAGCTTGACTTAACTTCCAACAGGCATGGAATAAGCCAGGAGCATAAATATTTGATAAAGTAACGGATGAGGGGATTTCAACTAAAAATAGTCATGATAGACAGTATTGCTGCATACAGTATAAAACACTCAAGTTGCTGTGCATCTTTGAATCACCCAGGCAGTATTGCTAAACAGTAAGACACAAATGAGCTGCCTGTAAGCTGTGCATTCATGTGACAAATTACTTTAGAAGGTTGAAAAATTCTATGAGCTTCAGAACAATGAAGTACTGAAGGAATCGAATAGAAGTGTTGTATTTAAAAAAATTATAGTGCTATGCGAAGCTTTAATAAGAGATGCTTCTTCTTAGGTACAGAAATTGCATGGTTTTGAAAAAATAGTGTTGCTATTCTGGCTTTTAACAAGCATAATTAAAGTTCTGTCAACTTTGCTCCTACTCAACCACAATTTCTTTAGTTGTTGGAATGAACACATTCATATGTAGTTGTTTATATTTCCCAACAAATACTTTGCATAGCGAATATCTTTATCCACAATGCTTTGTCAAGGTAAGTATTAAATGAGGTATTGCACAGATTATGAAAAGAGCAAAGGCAACAAAAATATACAGCAAAATATGCAGAACATTTACAGGACAATTTTACAAGATTCAGAAAGATAGAAAGGTTTACAATCTTGGCAAGAAAATCTAATCTTCCCATTCATCATCATCATCAAAGTCTTCTTCTTCATCTTCATCCTCATCTTCATCTGAAAACAATGTTGGATTTAGTTTATGGACAAACAACATTCAATGACAATTCTTAAGCACTAATACATAAAGATGTTCATTTTATCACCTCAAATAACTTGCAAGTATTACATCTTTAGCACAAGCAAAATGCCCTAAGTGCTCCACAAAGTAGAGAAATCATTAAACCAAAGGAGGAAGGATAGGGAACAAACATCGCTTTGCAGAGAGGGAATTGGACACACTTTGGTTTTAATGGAGGGACTTTCAATGAAAAGCAGCTAAACATTGCATGCTGCAATAGTGAGAATGGAAGAAACTGAAGTGGCTAAAGTCTGGGAAAAATGCAAGTTAAGATGAAGGAGTGATCAGGTTGGGGGAGGGGTGAAGAGACAGAGAGAGAGAAAGGGGATGGGGGTGGGGTGGCAGAGAAGTGAGGGTGTGCCGGGAAGGGGAAAGCCATACTGGGAACTCAACAGATGGTCTTCACATTGATAGCTAGGAAATCTACAATCAAGACTTGATAGAGGAGAGAGTGAGGCTGCACCGGAGGGGAGTCCAAGCAAGCTCTTGGTTGGTGAAAGGAGATGGAACTGCCCTCTGTCAATTCATATACCGCAAGAGATTTTGGCAAAGACCAAGAGACTTACTGAAGCTTAATGGGGATAAAGCAATGGATAGCTAAATGTGTTTCTGCAGTATCTATGCTTAAATTTGCACCCCTCAGTTTGAGGGTATAAAATGGTTGTTGCATGTGAGGAATGACTAAGATGGGGTTTTTTTGGGAATGAAGAGCAAGAGGAGTAGTGAGAATTGTTCAGTAAATTAATAATTTCAGTTGGTTTCCTTTCTGGGTGAAAGCAGCAACAGAAAATGTCTGTGAAAATTCATACCAAAGTAGAAAGGCTACCTAAAATGGTGGAACCAACATGAGAATGGGTAGGACAATTTAGGGAGGACAAGAGAACAGTTAATTCAGTGGAAAAAGCTAAACAACAGAGTTCTTCTGACTGGGACATTAAGCTTCAGTAAGTCTCACGGTCTTTGCCAAAATCTCTTACGGTATAAGAATTGACAGAGGGCAGTTCCATCTCCTTTCTTCAACCAAAAACTTGCTTGGACATTATCAAGATTAGGGGTATGCCTTTATGTACAGCAAGTGGGGACAAGAAGAGAGGATGTAACAGATTAGAGCAGCGGGCAACCAGGATTTTAAAAAGATGCTTAAAAAGAAGTTCCAGTGTAGGGTAAAATGATAAGATATGAATTAGTGACAAAGGTCACACTTCTGCAGTTTTTTTAGTGGAGGTGGTGATGGTCTGTCTGGCTTCTGTAGAGGAGAAAAAGTGTCACCAGCAGAGTGTCAAGATTCAGTCAAAGTCAGGTCATCAACAAAATCTACTGCCATATAGAGATCAGTAGGGCAAAATAAAAATGCATTGTTTGAACTTTGCTGAATCTAGGATGGCATTTTAATCTAAGGTCTTTAAATGGCCATAGATCTATGACCCTGGTGTTCCAAAGCACAATCAGGCAAAATCACATCACCAAGACACAGGATTTCAGTGTATAAAACACTTTAACTTCTGTACAAAGATCTCAGACTGGGCATACAAAATATCTGAATGTTTTTGTGTGTTTACAGATGCTTTCACAACCTAGCATTTGTAGTAACATTGTGTACAAGTATACAGGTTGGATGGAACTTTATCATAGTCTGCTGCAGTAAACTATTGTTCTTGGATGCTTAATGAAGTGTTAGCCTCAAACCCAGGAAACATAGACACTCTCAAAGGATTTTTGCTTGTTTGTGGCATTATAGCAAGTAATGCCGCAGCTGGTCCTCCAAATCAGATGCATTTTTGAAAAACTGGTATTTAAAAGTTGGATATAATGTCTGGAATTCATTGAATAACAGTGACCAATTAAAAACCTTACCTGAAGAGTGAATGGCTTTACTCCTTTTCTGCAT
Source organism: Ginglymostoma cirratum (assembly GCA_024137785.1). Lineage (NCBI taxonomy): Eukaryota > Metazoa > Chordata > Chondrichthyes > Orectolobiformes > Ginglymostomatidae > Ginglymostoma > Ginglymostoma cirratum. The sequence continues at coordinate 43,722,179 of JAHRHZ010000021.1, forward strand.
CACTTCCATCAGTGCTCCGACAATTCCTGCTGTTGGCGTAGGCGTTGAAGGAGAAGAAGAATCTTGGTCATTTACCTACAGGAATTGACATATCATTACTCAAAATGTAAATATACAACACATTAGGAACTTGGCTAATGTGATAGCTACAATTTTACTTCATAATTGGCATGACCTGCAATGCAAATACCAATAGCAAACAAAAAGGTATTCATTGAATTCAATGAATCTTTGACCTGGAAATTATAAACTCAATGGCTGCCTCCTCCTCCTGTGCAGGAATGACCACTGATACTCTTAAGTCAGCAAGGGACACCAAAAAAATCTGCTGTAAAATTATAATAACATTCAGTATCTCTCAAGTGAATTCACCACTTCAACTTTCAGCATTATCAAAACCCAATCAAAATAGATTGCGATAGCTAAAAGCTGATGACAGTATATACACCTTAAAGTTGAATATCAACGAACACATACTTGCAAAATAATTAAGTTCTATTGTATTCCTGTGTTTGTTAGTTTTCTGCTACATTTACACTATTCTGAACAGTATAAGCACAAAATATTACATTTTCAAGTAACAGTCAAAAATTAAGTGACCTTATTATACAGAAAAATTACTTACGGTCTTAAGCTGTATACCCTGCCGTATCTGGTCTAATAGTGCATCCCTTCCTGAGGAAGACACTGGCCGATTGCTTTGTTCAACTTTCTTCAACTGAGTGCCTTCGCGGATTTGATCCAGCAGAGCTGATTTGTTGCCAGTAGGTGAAGGGAAAGGATCATTTTCAGTGACTGCAGCAGGAAGTGGAGCGGGGCCAGGTGGTGGAGGACCAGGTGGGGGTGGAGGTGGCGGCGGTGGGGGTCCAGCAGCTCCTGGACCTCCAGGAACAGGATGTGCTGGAGGCGGTGGTGGTGGGGGGCCTGATGGGACTGGTGGAGGAGGTGGGGGAGGATATAACCTACTTGGTGGTGGGGGTGGAGCTCCTACTCCTGGCCTGGAAGGTGGAGGGGGTGGGGGAGCTGCTGAAGGAGCCACTGATGGGGCTCGTGATGGGGGTGGAGGTGGTGGTGCACCTCGCCCACGAACTGGAGGAGGAGGAGGGGGTCCTGAACTATGTGGAGGTGGGGGTGGTGGTGGTCCTCCTCTGGAAGGTGGAGGTGGAGGAGGAGGAGGAGCTGAAACAAAGCAAGGAAACAGTATGAATTCAAGAATAATATAAGAATTTAAACAGAATTACAAAGAAGTAAACAAAGAATATCGTGGCCAACATCCTCTGATCATCACATAAAAGAAAATCAACCTTAGCGAGCTACATTTACAATGGATTTCATAACCATCTTTAACTTTAATGTTCATTTAATCTAAAACAAACTAGGATTGTTATAATTTAAATCATTAAGTTTCAGCTATTTTGACAAAGGAATATTTGTACCCACTTATGACCATCTTAAACAGATAACAAGCTCTTGACATCCCATGGCCTAATAACAATTATACAACATGTTTAAATATATTGAGCATACAGCTCATCATGGAGAGTCATTCAGAATGCAAGCTCATTCCAACTACTTATCTGTTATCATACGAAGTTAATTCATAGTCTCATCTAAAAATTCCATACTTCTTCAAAAACCGTTTCAAAAATTAATATTTACATTGTATAATTATAGAACTCTGACTTAATTGGTAATATGTTTATCAGGTGTGATCAGATACATATTGAACTGGGAGTGTGGAAGAGCAGACTGACACTATTACAAGTGTTTCAAGAAAGGAAGAGAAGGCCGAGAAGATAGAAAGGGAATGTGAAAGAAGTCACAAGTACAAATCAGATATGGAAGCTTATATTCAAATAAAAATGTGATATTTTATATCACAGCAGGATAGATAGGTTTTAGACTGTTTTTAATTGTAATATACATACACTTTACATCTGAACAGCTAATGAAGTCCAATAACTAGTTTATGGTTGATTGAAATACGAAGGATACAACATTGTGAATCAAAAATATGACGAGAATTAAACAAAATAACTCTCATTTAATTAAAATGTTAGGAAGATCTAGAATTATGGCAAAACTTTCATACTACAGGAATTTGTCTGATCTTGAGTGCCAGGACCTCCTCGTATAATCTCCCTACTTCTGCCTAGTACTTAAGCTCTTGATCTTCACAACAGCTCAGCCTTTTTTGCTCTAGGCTTCATACATTTTAATGGAAGAGATTGCAAAGAATAAGACACTCTACAAGTAATTTTTTTTCCCAAATCACTAACATATCCTGCATAAACTGTAGGAACTATTCCAAGTAGTAGCGATTCAGGAAGAGGCCAAGACATTAGTCATGACATTGTATGCTTGTTGTCAAACCAGATTGTCAAAATTCTCCAGTGTTGGGCAAATTTCAACAGTAAACATGCAAGAAGCACTCCACATCAAATGCTGTCAACAGAGTAAACCTGACATAGCAAGTAATATCTGTTAAGCAAGTCAAATGGCTTTAAAGTGGCCTTTTACAGCCTAAATAATGAAATAGAGATTATATGCTATCAGCAGTGGTGTCAAAACAGAGGTTTCAATAATCTTGACCTAAATTAAGTGAACAGTCTTAATGAGGATTCTCTGAGAGTATAAACAGATCAAATCCTGGTTTCATTTGCAGATTACTCCATAAAACTATCCAATGATAAATCTTACACTAGGATGATGGAAGAGATAGACAACTGAAAGCATTGTCTTAGGTGTTCACCACTGTCACATGAAGGAAAGAGGTAGTGGTGTAGTGATACTATCATTGTATTAGCAATCCAGATCTTCAGGCTATCCCACCATGCCAGACCCAGACCCTCAGTAATACGACAGACTCTTAGCCGCCCTCCAGCAATTCAACACAGGCATAAGTATTGGCCCAGCCAATGATACCCACATTATACAAACACATTTAAAATAACAAGCCAGATATCATTTATGTCCAGCAGTTTTACATGCAAACTTTGAATACAGGACTTCACTTAGCATAATGGTAATTGATATAATACCTCCTCAGCTTAAGCCACTGCATAACCAGCATCAAATTCACCAATATTGTTCTTGGATGGAGAACAGTATGTACAATTTGTCTTCATACAGTAAAATTGTTGGTTTGGAATCAGTCAAACTGTAGCATATTAATTGGGCAGAATTTATTTGTGCCCAAAGGCCTCAAATACATTATAATACAAAATTTCCAAAAATATCTTCTATAAAAGGGGACCATTTTTATAAAAAGAGGTGCAATACCCAATATATTAGATAAACGGGTCACACTCAGCCAAAGTAATTAACAAAACAAATCATTGTGCAACTGGGAAAATAAATTGCAGGATTTAATAGCACAATGTTCAAGGCCAAAAAGTAGCAGGGTTCAAAAATGAAATCCAGCTGTTAGTGCATTCCTTTCATACAGATTTCTTGCTAAGTTTTGATCAGTACAAACTCTTAAAAAGGAAACTTCAAGCAAGCACACATTTTTTGACCAAAAACCTACAAACCATTGTGGTGAACCTGAAAATCAAAATGAAAAACAAACTTTTTTTATTTTATGCTTGAGCCACTAGAAGTATTCAAAAATGACACTAAAGAACAGGTGTGACTAAATATTAACATGTTCCAGATGGTATGAATTTCAGAATATTGAAGAAAATTAAAGTGATCGCTGAAATAATCTTAGCTTTCAAATTTGACACAATTCCTTTAAGTAAAGGACTTGAAGATAGTACACGTCACTTCCTAGAAAAAGGAAGAACTGTTTTACCTCATTTGTGCGTAACCCCACAAAAGATGATTAATTTGTAGCCCAGGAACTTTTGCTGAGATTATGCTTACTTTCTGTTATGTAATGGATTTGGAAGTAGGCACAAAAACGGTTCATGTCATCAAATGAAGGGACATGGCAATTTGTAAAAAAGACAAACAGAAGGAGAAAGTGGGACAGATGCAACTCAATACGGAGAAATGTGAAGTATATTAATAGAAAACTGGAGCATATGCCAACCATACAAGAGAGATAAATTGATCTTTAGAAAGGTAGATTTATCTTTTTAAAGGGAATTACAAATGGACCACTGGATATAAAAGGAAGTTAAAATTACAAGACTTGAACCAGCAAATTTAGATTAATTCCATGCTCCAAGTTTTAAAAAACCTCGAAAGGTGCACAAAGTCAAAAATGAACAGCACTGTCACCTCAAATCTCTAACCCATGTTAGCACGATGGAGGGCATAATTCCCTAATATGCAGTCTAGGCATTCCATTAGAGAAATATATTATAACAATGGAAAAGCTACAAAAGATCCATCAAAATAACGTAAGTTATGAATGTTTTGTTTTAAAATGTAACAGAAAAGGAATAAAAGGCATTTAATGTATAATCCAAAATTTTGAATTGTTTTTGAAGACAGACAATGGTAGATTATTTCTACTGGTGAAACTGAATACGTACTTGGTACGTATGGGAATGAAGGGGGCAACAAATGGAATTTATAAGGGTTAGGGCAATGGCAAGAATTTTGAAGGAGCTCTAGAATATTCTGGGAGTGAAGTGGAGCCCCGAAACCTGGGAAAACACTGCAATTTTAAAATTGCCGAATGCAAAAATGCACACAGAATGGATTATAGGGTAAACCACTTCTAACGCTTAGAAAATTTAAGACCCAACTTCCACCCACATTTTTGTTTCATGTCTGTCAACCAACTTTCAAACTCTACTTTTCTCACTGCCTCATCATCTATTTAGTAAATAAAACAGTAGGTATTTCAGAATTCCAAAGTTACTGAACCTGTATTCAAAAGTAAAATATTTAACCTCCTCAAATAGACTTTTCACTTTATTCCAGATGGAATCCTCCCCTCTTTAACATTTACATGTAAAGTTGTTTTTATAAAAGCATTAGGATTTCTTTTAACATCATCTGCTAGACTTTTTTTTCTTAAATGTTTTAAGCCCATCCAACATAACTTCTATTAAGGTTTTTTAGTGCTAGTCCATCTTGTGGCATTGAACTCCAGAAGTCGAGACAAAATATAGCCCTTTAAAATAGTTGGATTAAATGGTCTCCATATTAAGTCGTAAATGCCATTGCAAAATTTCTACTTATGATATATAATTTCTTGAATGTACATTTTTAATGGAAATTACCTATATAAAGCTAATCATGTTGCAATCCTATTACAAGATCACCACAAAAGCAAATTTGCAAATATGCCATGATCAGTTTCCATTGTAAATTCAGGTAGAAAATGTAGTGCAAAATATTGACAGGGATAGACAGGGAAGGTTATAGTTTTGTCATAACTTTCTGTTTAACATAGGTTTGGTTTTCAGCTAACCTGCTATCTATTTGTACCCTTTAAGGTTGCATCTAATTTGATTTCAAGATTTCTCCTCTCCAAAAACCTGTCCGTTATTTTTCCCAACCAATTAATTTTGAATAAATCGTCTACCATGCAGAGATTCATCTTTTTGAAATTCACTATGTTTACGTTGCGTTTCATTTTCCTCTCTCCTTTGTTTTTGCACTGAATTTAAATGTTATAATTGCGCTTCTCAATTGTTCCTTTTTTTTTTAGAAAAAAATTCTTTCACAAGATGTAGGAATCTCTGGCAAGTTTTTGGCTACAAGTCCTCTTTTTGCAATTACATGGGTGGCACAGTGGTTAGAACTGCTGCCTCACAGCGTCAGGGACCCGGGTTCGATTCCACCCTCGGGCGACTGTCTGTGTGGAGTTAGTACAATCGCCCCCTATCTGCGTGGGTTTCCACCAAGTGCTCCTGTTTCCTCCCACAGTCCAAAGATGTGCAGATTAGGTGGAATGGCCATGCTAAATTGCCTAGTGTCCAGAGGTGTGTAAATTATGTGGATTTAGACATAGGAAATGCTGGGTTACTGGGAAACGGTAGGGGAATGGGTCTGGGTAAGATGCTCTTCGGAAGGGTGGTGTGGACTTGTTGGGTCGAATAGTCTGTTTCCAAACTGTAGGGATCCTATGATTGGTCTATGATATGTAGATTGGTACTAAGCGTTGTTAAATAACATGTGTGAAAACTTACACATTTCTTATTTTAAAAACTATTTCATGTGCGAAACATAATTTTGAAATTTGATGACCCACATGCAACAGATTTAGCAAACAGTGAAACTGGTTATAAGAACTTCAAAGTGGAAAGTTTGGCGATGTGGACAGACAGATGCCAAAAATAATTTACTTTTGAGATAATAACATCTGTTGCGTTGAAAATAAGAGACTGGAATTTGAAATTTAAAGGAAAGACAGAGTGCAGATATGCAAAGATCTAAAGGTGCATTTATTAATTTACAATAAAAAATTAAACTGATAAAAATCTAAAGAGTAGTTCCTCCAGAAATAGGAATTTATTTAATAGGAGCACCTTAAGAACATAGGATTATTATTACAGACGCAGCGAAAAATGAAGGAATTTAATATTCAGAATTTAGATTGGGTTTACAGACAAAGTTGATTTCCTCAGCTTGGGTGAGTGTGACAATAGATCAACATTTCAAAGTTGTCAGAGACTAAGGACAGAAATTACAAGAAAAAATAAATATCTTGAGGCAAATAATATTATCTCTTTAAATGAAAAAGTAGAAGAATATAGCAGAGGGTGATAGGGGACTATGGTGGCTGGGGATGCTGCAAGGAAGGGGGAAATTTCTGGGCAGTGACGTTTGCATCGAATTGTTTTGGTAAATAGTTTATGTAGACTTCTTTTATAGAAACATCCACAGTTCTAATGTGTAATAATTCTAATGTGTAATAGTTCACCATGTGGATATTCAGGCAGATGTAACAATCTAGAGGAAACTAGAAAACAAATTAAGGTAGAACATAAAAATGTAAAAAATGAGACAGGAAGAATAATTAGATGAAGCAGATCAAAAATAAAACTGGCATAGGCATTATGGGCTGTAAATCACAATACAGAATTTGAGAAAACTAAATGATGCAACAGAGATATCATTAGCATTTCCTGTTAGGGAACTGGGATCTATTTGTTTGTTTGGTTTGAAAGCATCATCTCTCTGATGCCTGTAGGTGTCCTCCGCATGGAGGACTTCAGTCCAGCTCTTTGAGAGTGTGGTCAAAACTACCCACATTTAGAAATCTCATTCGGAGTCACACAAATGCTACTGCAGGAAAGGAAATGTTACACCTAATTAGTGTTCACATATATATTTATTTGCTGGTCCACTGTTCCACAGATATGTTTAATAGTATAAAATGAAAATGAGATATGATGCAACGCTTTATCACTTCAAAGCCAGGAAAATAACTTGAGGCATGAGACACTTAGCAGATAGATTAAAGAGAATAAAGAGAGCTAAAATGTAATACAATTGAAATAAGCACATTATGCACAGATCAGTCAAGAATTAAGCAGAAAGCTTAGATGGAAACAGAAGATGAGCAATATTTCCCCCCAAAAAATAACTATTACGTGTTAGAAGATTTAACACGAGGACGGTGCTAGCTGTATAAAGTGAAATTCCAGTCCAAAGATCAGTGATATACCACTGTTGGCAACTCTCAAACTCTGGCAAACAGTGAAGTTGGTCAACAAGCGGAGGTCTTGAAAATAGTATTTAACTTACCCTGTCTACGTAACTCATTCTTCACAGCTTCAACTCCTCCTTTTTTCTCTATAAAATCATAAATGATCTTTGATGTTTCTTTGTCCTTCAACTGTGACTCAGAAATTCCACACATGTCAAATAGATGCTTTAATTCAGGGTCCAGATTATTCAGCTGTAAGTAAAATGAGCATGGATATTTAGGCAATTAATGTTGACTCAACAGAAATACAGAAGTCAAAAATCACAGGACCCATACATTGTGAAAGCAGGCCATTCGGCCCATCAAGTCCACACCAACCCTCCGAAGTGCATCCCGCAGGTCAGAGAGGACTCATTTTTACATCCGCTTGCTCCATAAACAGAGAATCATGCAAGCCTGTGGCCACACTTGCAAACAGGACATAAAACAAATGGGTCTCTTTATAACATAATAGTTTCTAATTGAGACAGTGATGATAGTCCTTTATATCTAGGAAAGTGAAGGTTTGAGTATTTAAAAGGAAGCAGATAGTTGATTTACAGCCTGATCATTTTACTTACATCAAAACCTGTATTTGGGTCCCAGCCAACATGTCCTATATGCCTGTAAATGGAAAGGATATGAATCATATCGAAATTTATAATGCACACACAAGTGTATTTTAATAGAGACCTTTTGTTTAAGATTGGAAAGTATCCATCCAAATTGAATTGAACTTTTAACTATAATTTCTTTATTCTAATTTTTCCCCTCCTCCTCCTCCTACTCTCCTTTTGCCACTGAAGGGATGTGACAATTTCACAGATGGCGGCTGTCAAGTACCTTTCCCAAAGGCTATTCTTCGCATGTTATTCCAACAAACCTGGTGTAGATGGCCAAATGGACCATAGGTAATCATGGTTGAAACCTACATTGCCTTTAGGTAGCATCATCAGATGCAGCCTAGCAAGAAGGGCAGGATGGATAGAAATCATAAGAGGGAATCCTGGTCGATTTCTTCTCCCTATCCTTCAGCTCAAGGTTAAAGACAGTTGTGGAAGTCAAACTGAATCAGGCAGTTTGATTAGTGTTGAAATCGCTAAAAATAGGACATTTTAATATGAAAGATTATTATTTTGTGTTTTAACTACAGCAGTCAGACTTTTAGGATAAACTTATTTTGGTCTTCAATAAATTTAATACATTAAAGTTGCAATCATTGCTTGTGTTTCTTGACCAGGAAAAAATTGAAGTATAAAAGGACATTACCTTCGAGGTTGTTGATTTGCTCACCAAGCTAGCTTGTTTTTGTTCAGACGTTTTGTCACCATGCTAGGTGACATCATCAGCGGAGCCTCCGACGAAGTGATGTTATTCTACTCCACTTGGAACTTATACTGTCCGGTCTGTTATGGTGAATACTGTCATTTCCGGTTTTGATCTGTATGGGTGTATGTAGGGATCCAATTCTGTATGTTTGTGGATTGAAGTATGGGTGGAGAACCATGCCTCTAGGAATTCCCATGCGTGTCTATGTTTGGCTTGTGCTACTGTGGTTACTTTGTCCCAGTTATGGACATGCACGGGAATTCCTAGAGGCATGGTTCTCCACTCATACTTCAATCCACAAACATACAGAATTGGACCCCATATACAAACCCATACAGATCAAAACCGGAAATGACAGTACTCATCACAACAGACCGTACAGTATAAATTCCAAGTGGAGTAGAATAACATCGCTTCATCGGAGGCTCAACTGATGATGTCACCTAGCATGGTGACAAAACGTGAGAACAAAAACAAGCCTGCTCGGCAAGCAAGTCAACAACCTCATCCACAATCCGAGCTACAGATTTTTGCCAAAACTTGGACGTTTCTTTAGCTATCTTGAAAAGTAAATAGTAATGTGTCATTTTTCATTATACGTTAGAACCTTTCATTATGGATACTGTAATTTAGTGAGACCCTGTTGGTGTTCAACTATTATACAGATAAACATTGCAGTCTGAATTAGATACACAACCCAACAATCATAAATATATTGGAATAATGTGTCTGCTGTACACCGTTTATGACATGACAGAATGTTAATAAAAAAGGATATCGGAATATGTTTAGAACACAGATGATTTGCAGTGATTATGCAATAGTGAAGCTTGTAAAGTCATACATAAAGAGTAAGCTGAGCTCAATGAATTATTGAAATTATTTATATTTGTGTTGCATCTCTACTTACATTTGGAACAAAAACCTAGCCACAGTATTAAGTCCACCGTAAAAATGCAGTTACAATCTGCAAGCCTTTTTGTGTTATTGACCATGCTGGCTCTTAAGACTTAATTTCCCGAAATGCAACTCCATCCAGTGTTCTTTATTACCAATGAGATGTCATGTATTAACTTATAAAAGTGGAGCATAAAATATTTTACAAATAGAAAATCTGAGGCATAATACAGAAGACTTACAAAACAAATGCTAAGAGCATGAATTAACTAAGCAATTTCTTGCCTAGTTGCTGTTTTACCATCTGAAATTTTGAGCCAGCAAAACAATTAATTATAGGTTACTCTGGTCAGCTACCCTTACCAGAAGGAAAAAAAAAAGTTAAGAAAGTAACCTTTCTTTTTCTAGTTTTATTGAACAATCAAGAATGCTTACTGGAAGTTACTTGGTGTACCAATGTCCGCCTTAGTCAATTTCTTCTTTTTACCCTTGACTTTCTTCTTATCTTTGGCATATACAAAATTGTTAACTTGCGCATTGTATCGAACATTGGTAATCTCTGGATTCTTAATGTCAACTGTAGCCATAGGAAGAGACGGTCCTGAAAAGAAAACAAAATATTGGCTTTGCACCTTATTCGTTTTCTACATTCACAGTTCCTCCTTCAATTATCAGTGCGTGCATAGAAGTACAAGCTGGAACACATTTTTTTTCTTTTATTTTCATCCCTTGCTGGACAGGTGTATACGAACTTGCTTACGACTACCTCTCTTCTCTCCACGTCATGAAAATGATTTTTATTCACTTGGCACATGCTCATTTTAAATTAGCATTGTTGTTGGATCCTCAAATTCAAGGCAGAACAAAGTGGCTTATATTTGGATTTACAGCAGGTAAAACATATCTGATTTCTGGTTGAAGTTACTGCCAAGAACGACTTTAAAGATAAAAAAGTTTCAACATTTGGATACAACTCTTTTAGCTCCTTCAGGCCAACTTACCTGAACATTGAAATGACATCTGAATCTCAAATATAAAATGTGCACAACAAAAACTCAAGATGCAACACAGTAATGCAAATAAAATGCAACTTGCTCTTCAATCTTAAATTTTGAAATAAGTGTAAATGGATGATCTGGAATTATGAAGTGATCAAATTATTCAAAATGGAAAATAGCTATGAAAAGTACACTTCAACTTAAACTCCTAGAACTAGATGTTAAAGCCAATTGAAACAATGAAAGATCACATGAATGGGCGTTTGTAGACTCAGTACAGGACCACAGAGTTATAAGTTTTCTTTTGATGAAGTCCTGTAGAAACCAAATCAAGTTATTGGCCCATTAGAAACTAAGACTGATGCAATTGTTACCAAGTTTTAGTCACAAACTTAACAATTAGAATGACCCAAGTTCTCTCAGTGATTAAACCAAATGAAACTGTCAAATCCTCTGGCAAAGTGGTGGGGTCTGATCCTAGTTTATTGCCATGTAGACCTTCCGAAGAGCTGAACAGGTTACCAGGTGACCTATCACACCTAAGTTCTATATTCAGAGTATAATCTGATATGCAAAACAAAAAAAAAAAAAAAAAAAAAAAAATCAGCACTGCACTACAATGGAAACAAATAATCCCCCTTGTTTCTTGAAGTTGCAATTATACAACACACAAACCAGCTTCTTTAATTTACAAGGTGCAGGCTCTAAACACATGCTCCACTGAGGGAAGGATGAGGGGGTGTGCGGTCAGGAATCTTGATCAGCCATGAGTTGGAATGTATTTTGTGTTTTCAGCCTTACAATAAGTTGAGCTTTAAACTCCAGTTGTTCCCGCTGAGACTGTCCATTTACATTAATTACAGTTTTATTCATTTCGACTCACATCTGATCCCTACCTGTGTGCAAATCTTTATCCACTTCTGTCATTTCCATGTTCAAATACTCCATACATTCCTTACTAGCTTCTCAAGTTCAACCCAGAATGGGTTGAGATTTTAAAAAAAACTTATCCAACGTAAGTTCTTTTCATGATCATTGCTTTCTTCCATCTTCAGTAGCTATCCACTCATTTACTGTATCAAATTGAATACCTTCATTATTCATATAATGTGAACACAGCAATTAGGGGTAGGCCACTTGGACCCTCAAACCCACTGTCATTCAGTAAGATCATGGTTGATCTGATTATTCTGCTAGCTGCCTATTCCATTACCTTTCATTCCCCTGTTTATGAAGGATCTACCAACCTCTGCCTTAAAAATATTCAAAAACTTAGCTTTCACAACCTTTTCAGAAAGAAAATGCCACAAACACACAGTTCTTAAGAAAATTCTCTTCACATCTGTCTTAATGGGTGACCGTATCCTACCCTCACGCACTTTGTCAAGGCTCCTCAGGGTTTTGTACATTTCAATTCTCATTGTGTCCAATACCATTTAGCATCTTTGCACAGTAACTTTCAAAAAGATTTGGCATCTCTGCACAATCCTGAATGAACTAGTGATAAAAGCTGGTAATACCAAGTAACAATACCAACTCTTTCATGTTAACTGGGATTGGGAGCACATGAATGGCTTTAATGTTGTATTCTTATACATGACCCTCAATGGCTTGACCACTAGCTTCGCTCTGTCCTTCAGCCCTGTATGATATTAAATGCTTACCACTTCAGATTCTGACTTCCTTTGCAGTATCCACTTGATACTGCCATCTTAGAGTCCTATACTCAAAATATCCTGCAGAAACTACACTACATTGCTATCTCACCTTCAAAAGCATCTTAAATTTTAATAGCTAATACCAGTTCACAAGTCCATTCTCCTCCTATTTTTGTTCATTGTCCAGTTTCACTTCTGAAATTCATTTTAGCTCTTTTATACAAATTGCCAGAATTAAAGTAACTTAATAATCTGTTCTGTACAAAAATAACTTGCATTGCAGAAAATAAATCAGACAACAGAATATCCTGAAAGATGCTCTCTCTCAGAAAAACTACAGTGGTTTAGACCATCCAAACCGAAATGGGCTAAAGTATGTTTTGAGTTGAGTGTACCTATCCTGGAATAAGAGCTCGAGAGAGATCAATTCCGATAAACTGCTTCACTGCCATCACATTTGCTGCAGTTCGTTCTTTAAGAATACAGAAAGTACAGACTAAAACCCAATCGTGTAGCTAATTTTGTATGACAAGTTGGCTCCCTTTAATCTCAGCGTATATAACGAGAAGTAACAACACAGACAACTATGCTTACACGAGTCTTCTTGCTTCATTATTAACTGCTCCATCAAAAAGCACTGGGGTCCAAGCCAGACTGACGAGACAAAAATTAATTGACCTTTTGGCTCTGTTCTATTCCTCCAATTATCTACAAATCAAAACAACTGTACAGATTCTGCAAGTCTGAAGAAAACTCAAAGAAGAGATGGTTAAGTGGCAGCTTTGCATGCCTATTGTCTAAAGAAAGGAATGAAACAGGACAGGGCATCTGGCATTGACCTAGACACCGGAAAATGACAATAGGCAAAAGCCCTGTCAATGGCAAAGTCCTCCTTACCAACATCTGGGAAGTATTTGCAATTGGGAGAGTTGTCCCAAAGACTAGTCACTCAACAACCTAAGGTCGTCATACTCCACAGAATTATACTTTACAATGTCACAAACACCATCAACCTCCATGGAGGCATCCTGTCCCACTGGCAGGACAGACCCACAAGAAATGGCAGCACAGTGGTTTACAGTCTGGCCTCAAAGATCAGTGGTAGGTCAGAAGATCAGACATATTAAAAACCAGCAAAGAACGAAATAAAGGGGGAAGAGAACAGAATAGGAAAGAAAGCTAGCTGACAATATCGTAAGAAGTTTAAAAAGTATGTAAAGATTGAGTGATTAAAGTTAATGCTGATCCTCAAGAGAGTGAACCTAGGGAACGGATAACAAAAAACAAGGAAATGGCAGTGGTATTAAACAGATATTTTGGTGTCTCTCTTCACGGTAGAAGACTTAGAAAATTTCCCTTGAAAATTACTTAATTTCATCCTCTCCATGGCTGATTCTGTACTAACGAGATAGTTAGCAACATTAGAGTCTTTCTAACCTGGAGATAGTATCCAAAAACATGTCGACTCCATTACAAAGACACATTTCTTCCTCCAGTAACATAATCTCTTTGCAGCTGACATGATTAGCCATTCTTTTGTTACTCCGCATTCAAATGCTACAATGTTCTTCTTTCTTCCTCTGTGCATCAGAAACATCACAACATCTAACGCCAATGACCTGTTGCCAAAAAAGTTCTGCTCGATCTGCAACAACCAAATCTCATCAATCCAATAAATTGCCCATTTGTTTGACTGTGGCTACTGTGCTTTATCTTTCCTCCCTTCCACCTCCTTCGAGAGCTTTTTAAAATTACCCACTTCAATCGAGGTTTTGATCACTTCTCCAAATAGCCCTTGTGAGTCAGTGCTCATTCTAAATTTTATGAAGTATAAGATTTTACCTAATGCACACAAAACGCATAAAATTGTAAACTTAGTTCCTACTGGAACATCCTACAAGCCTCTTTGAAGCCAGACTGCATTATCCAGTGGACCAACAGGAAAGCTAGAAATAAAAATAACTGAGTTTTAATTATCCTCAATATTCATTATTAAGCAAGACTTTTCTTAAATTTCTTCAAAGTCAGTCTACTTTATTCATTGCTTACAGCATTCACTTGTAAATTTAGGAAAACAAAACAGATGGGCCACAGTTGTTTCCAAATATTTTTCAGCAAGCAATCCTAATCATGAGCTTCCAGCTGCATGCCATTTTAATTCTCCACCTCACTCCCAACCTTGGATTACTGAAATGGGTCAGACAATTTTAACACAAACTTGATGAACACCACCTCATCTTCCTCACAGGTACCTTACCGCCTTCTGGCTTTAAACTTCAAGTCTTAGTCACCAATCCCATTCTCTCAGTCAGCAGGTCCTGGTAATGAAGTTCAGCTAGTTTATATTGAAAATAGAGCCTAATTGCTTGTGTTGGGTCTCCCAGCAAGCTGATCTCCATCCTTGGGATCTACTTAACTTTCTTCTGCCTCTCTCCTGAGCCACTGCAGCCTTCCGATCTGTACCAAATTTTCTGTGTTTTCTCCTCCACTGTAGACAGTTATGTCTGTTTTAGACCCATATTGTGTTCTTATTTGTTTAATTTTCTAAAAACATTATAGATCTGAATATGTGACAAAATATTCAGGTCAGGTGGTGTCAGAGTAAACAAAGTTATTGTTTCAGTTTGACAATCACTCAGCAGACAGGAAAACAGAGATATAACTAGTTTTAAATAAGCTAGACAGAAAGAGCGGTAAGAAAAAAACAATAGGCAAATTCTGTGATGAGTGGGAAGCTGGAGAAATTAATGATCAAAGGGCAGTAACAACTCTTAACAGCTGCTTCCTCCCCCAAAACAATGAGCGTTCAATTATTTGATATGAAATTGTTGAACTCAACATCAAGCCCAGTAGACATGAAGCACCTCATTTTGGTTTCATTGCTTTCATTGTTTAATCACTCTTGATTCGAAGCTTTCACAGATCCCTTACATTTATTCTTTTCCAGCACCACCCCACTCCATTTCCTTGATCTGGACACGTTAACAAGCCATTCATCTCCAATTTATTTAATTGTGATGAAATGTCATCAACCTGAAACGTTAATTCAGTTAACCTTGAGACAGCTGATTTGCAACTGCTGTGCTTTCAACACATTGCTTTAACTTAGGTCAATTGATACTTTGGAAACAATTCTAGATACATACCATTTAGTGGTGGTGGCTCGCGCCTTTTCTCTGTTGGAACAAAAATATATTGGAATTTGATTAAAATAACTTAAGTTTCATAGGTAGGTCTGTACATGCTATAAATAGATATAACACTATGACTGCTTCCACTAAAATATATAGTACATTTTTTCATACAATGCCTTCAGCGTGGAAACAGGCCATTTGGCCGAACAGGTCCACACTGACTTTCCAAACAGCATCTGACCCAGACTCACCCCCTTACCCTATCCCTGTAACCCTGTATTTCCCATGGCTAATCCACCTAACCTACACATCCTGGACACTATGGGCAATTTAGCATGGCCAATCCACTTAACCTGCACATCTTTGGATCGTGCAAGGAAACAGGGGCACCCAGAGGAAACCCATGTAGACACGGGGAGAACGTGCAAACTGCACACAGAAAGACAATCGCCCAAGGACCGGAACTGAACCCGGGTCACCGGTGCTGTGAGGCAGCAGTGTTAATCACTGAGCCATCATGCCGCCCATCAATATACTGGGTTCCTCAAGTTAATGTCTCAGAGAATGGAATAAAATTATCATAACCAAATTCAGTCATTAAATCAGTCTATAAAGATTAAAATATAAACACAGTTTGTAAAGAGACAAAATTATTTTGAAGGCAAGGAGTTGAATGAAACTGGCAGAGAAGGGTAAAGGGGT